>JANUHK010000187.1:0-93997 GCA_026319125.1 Colletotrichum noveboracense | reverse complement strand
CCGCAGTACGCCGCCTAACCCGGCCTGCTTCACCGCTGTTAGGTGCCTACCCTTGTAAAGTCCTTTCTTCCTTCTTCAGCTTAGAATAGTCAATCGACGGCACCTCTACGTTGAACAAGCCTAGGGGCCAGCCCCTTACACACGCAAGCCCTCACAGTCAAAAACATCCAGGGAGGTTTCAGAGGGGCTAGGCTTATCCCTCTAAGTGCAGAAAGTATACTTTTAAAGCTTAATATGAAGCTAAACACTCTAACACCTCTAGGGTCTCTCCTAACAACACCCCCTGCGTGGACTTCTCAGACGCTAAACAACCTAACAGAGGCGTCTTCTCAGTCTGAACTCATTAAGAATCAAATCTCCCGCTATCAAAATAGCTCACTAACTTTAATTATTAAAGCTGTAGAGCATTTATCAAAGGGGGCGCGCAGATTCATGCATAAGATTGCCTTATTGAGGTCTGAGGTCCAGATACTTCAGGAAGAGAATAACCTACTTAGCTGACGTAGGAGGACTAAAAAAACACATCTTAGATAAGGAGGAAGTCTTACTATAGCTGAGGCAGAGGATATTCAGTTGCAGAGAGAGGCGACAACTCAGATCGAGGAGGAAACGCGTCGGAGTAGTGGTCGTCGGCCAAGGACTGAGACGGGCCAACGGCGATGTGGCGTCTGTGGGAACACTGGTTATAATGCGCGAATATGTTAATTTGTTGAAGAAACGTCTAATAAAGAGGTTTCTGAGTAGTTTAAATTGATTTATAGTTTTTTTGGTTGTTTAGTGATTATATTTATAATGTGGTTGTGGTTGGGTGTTCGGCTTGCTTCTCTGTTCGGCTCGCTTATCATGTACGTTAATATAATTATAGCTTCTTTAGTAAGTTTTATTATAATTAATTTAAATAAAAAATTTAAATACTTATTATTCTAATATATATTAAATATTTATAGTTTCTTAATATATATTAAATACTCTTACAATAAATTACTGTTAATATAATATTAAACTAGAAATTTAGAATAAATATAGTTAGTTTTTATAGTTATCTCTCTTAATAATATATAGTAGGTATTATTTTACTTCTTTTAGTATAGCTTTTTACGAAACCTAGTTATTATAGTTTATAGTAATATAGTAGTTTTAAGAAGTTATTTCTGTTAGTTCTTTATTAATCTATAGTATTATAGTAACTTATAGAAGTTAACTATTAATTAGTATTAGTATAAATATTAGTAATACTTTTTAATTAGTCAACATAAAGGGTTATAAAATATAAGTAAAAAGTATTATTCATTATAAAGTTATAGATATAGCTATCAAGGTAGTAATATAGTATTAAGGGCTAGAGAGATCTCTACCCTCTTATTAGCTGGATTCTGCTGTATCTATGCTGGGCGGTGAGTGTGGCATTATTCTGACACTATGGGATCATATCGTTGTCTGTGAAGAGGGGCAGGCTTGACTCTGCACCTTGCGCATTTGATGGGTCAAGTGCGTACACAGGCGTTCTGTCATTGTATAATCCCATGTGAACACAGATGATGTTCTCAACTCAGTTTGCAATTGAGTGGCCATCATCCACATGATGATCAAGTCTTGGACGTGTATTTTGGCTCCCGACATCAGCTTGGCCCCACATCAAACACATTTGCAGGAGACTCATTGAGCAGCATGCACACGGAACAAAAGACTTGGAATAGTAGTGATGAAACCATATCCATACGATCTCCAAGAATGGCTGCATAGTCAGCAACGTATTTCTCGGCTGTGAAACGTCTGGTCAATGATGCTGAACACGTGGAGATCTCGCCGGCAGGCCCGCAACGGCCCCACAGCTCCGTGAGGAGCACCGGGTCTACGGCCGATGCAACCAGAGGTCAGTGGGCGAAATAGGAACATTGTCAGCGTCATTCATTGGACACGGCGGTTCGAATTGAACTCTTGCACGTCCCGTTCTCCGTGCCAGTGCGGAGGTTGGCCCCCTCGTCCCAAACTTTGTATGACAAGTGCCAATCGTCTTGGTCAAACCTTCAGCCAAGCCACGGCTTGGCCACCCAACCAACCAACCTGTGGCTCGTAGTGTTGCTGAAGAGATAGATGACTGCAGAGGCAGCCAGCTGAGGGAGGATTCAGAGTGGCTGGCGACGCGGTCTCGGCCAGACTGTTCGAGACGGCGGTGCCTGGAGTGGCTCGCCGCCAACGTCTCGAGCAGCGCGGGCCGAAAGCTTTGTGATGCGTCGGCGCCAATTAGCCAAGTCCATTGGAGTCAATGTCTTCTCATTCTCAAATGTGTGTTGCTTGTCCGACCCCACGACATCAAAGAGCAGATTATCTGTCTTGGAGATCGGCTGCATGCGCAGGGCAGGCTCGTATTCCTTGTTGGTTCTCTCGGCTATCGAATCCGGATGCACAAGGAGGACCGCCGAGCGAAACGGCGCTGCTTGGCGGACTGTTGGCAGCGGACGAGACGTCATGCATTCTGCGGTGCTTCCCCGCGTACCCACGAAGCGGCCAAGAAATCACCGGAGGTGGTGGAATGGACCGGGGAATTCGAGATGTCCGGTAAATGAAGGTTGTATGCGGGCGGCGGCACAATTTACTGAGAAAGCTGACAATGGAGGCGGGAAGTGCTTTTGGCGAGATTGATAAACAGTTGCATTCGTAAGCTGACTGTGTATTTTTGGAGCGAACTTTCGTGTCCCTGACAGATCGCTCGCCCTGGAGGGAGGGTCTTGTTTGTGTTTGGTCCAGATCTCGGGGTTCAAGCTTCTTAGGTAAGCGAATGACTGGGAGGGTTGGATGGTTCGGCACGGCAGGATGAGGTGCGGATATTTCTCCTCCATTCGTCCCGTTCGCCGTTCCTTCGCTGGCTGCGAGTTTGTTGTTGTCAAATGTCAATTGAGTCTGCAGGACGGCGTTCATGACTCTTGCCAGGCTGCCCTGTGTCCGCCACCCTGCGGTCAGAAAGTCAAAAGGCATAAGCATAATTGAAGAAATGAGCACGTTCGCACACGCTTTTCGCTGAGGCGCATGACGTCAACAAATCAGAGGCCGTCATTTGCTCGGACGGGAGCATTGATTGGCAGCGGGATAATAGAGTTCCTGGCGCACAATGATGTGCTGCTTGGTGCCTGTCTGGCCCGAGTCTCTGGGACTTGTTTTTCCAGCACTGAGAAGCACTGAAGCAGTCTGGCCGGGGCCTTCTAGCGCTCCGGCTGGAGTTGGTGGTACAATGGTGATACCACAGTCAGCGATTGATGGCATCCTCCTGTAAGGCCAGGCCGCGAGATCCATCGGTGCAATATTCGATAGTGCCGTCGCGTTTTGTCTTGAGAGACTTGTCTGCCGGTGCCCATTTGTGTCCTTTTCTTAGTGCTTTTTGGTGGACAGCCCCTTCTCCACGTGGAACCGAGTGACGAGGACCCCTTTGATGTTTTGCGCCTCAGTTTCAGTAGCGGGAGTTGGAAACGGTGGAGAATGAAGGGGGCTCGATTGCCAGATTGTGCCTTATCGTGTTCGGGACTGAGTGAATGAAGGGGAAAAAGAGTGGTCCACGGACGGGTTCAGCGTGCTCAAAGTGTTTGCAGGTGTTCTGTTCTCCCTTGCTGATCTCTCGCTGCAGGGCACCGAGACAGAGAAACGAGCGTTTGGGGGAGACTGAGGCGAGTGCCCGTTTTTTCGCAGTCGTGTTAATTTGTTCTCCACCACGCAGGTCCCTGTCGGAAATTCCCACAATAAATGCTGCAGGAATATTGGAGAAAATATTGGACAGGAAGGGTAAGGCGCGATCCACCTCAGCGCCAGCCACCCCCTGCACCACTTTGACGCTTTCCGTTTTCCGTCTTGCCCGGCTGATGGTTGTCCTGCAGTGGGCGATGGCAATTGCCAGTGACAAACGGAGGAGGGGAAACAGCAGGCTGGTGACAGGCTTTCGTTGGCGTTGGTGGGTGGTGTTCTTCTTTTCAGCTGAACGGCGCCTTGTTTTCCACGTGTGGCGTCCCTGTGTGCTCGAAGGCGCCGGGTATCTTTTTCGTTCAGTTTCTCAACACAAAGAAGGTGGCAGCAAGCCCAGGGGATGATTGACAGTGTTGACGAGACAGCAAACCATCGCGAGCGCCATACGCCGCGGAAGTGCGTGACGGTGTCTTCAATAGCCAAGCCCGCCATCCCAGGGCCCATCGCCGGCCAAGACTGCGATGGAGAAGAGGCGGCTGGCCTCGTCCCGTCTTGGGATGTTGTTGTCCAGTGCGCTCGGTCAGACCGGACCGGCCAGTAGAGCAGTAGAAATGTGCATCGTCTGTTGAGCTGGCAGCTGCAAATGCACTCGCACAGGCGCCGTGCTGCACTGCCCAGCTTGTGCGCTCTGTTGGCGGCTGCTATTCATCGACGGAGGCACGGTATTGGATGCTCGTATGACGGAAATACGGTTGGTTGGGGGGAGGCAGTGAGAACGCAACGTTCAGGTGAGGAAGGATTGGCAATTGAAGGCGCCGTGTGAATGATGATTGCCTTTCTCAGGTACCTGAAGATGCGGAAGTCACTGCCTGCTGCAGCTGCCTTCCTGTAACATTTCACCCATCCATCATCGTTCCTTCCCTCACCTCGGGTAGTCGAAGAAAACGAAAAAAAAGCCAGGCATGAGGCAGGAGGTACGTACCGACTGTGTCCCGCCTTCCCCAACCCGAGCAGTAAACCTGGCGGGAAGATCCAGCGGTCCTGGCCAAGCGATTGGAGTCGCTAAACTGCATCTGGAACCCCGGACCCGGTACGTACTTCCTTCGGCTGGTGCTATTCGCCAGCCACTTGGTCGAAGCAGGTTCGAACTTCCAGGAACTTCTCAGAGCCCGTCGCTCCCGCAGCGCTTCCCTTGTCTCCCACGCCGCAGCAGCAGCAGACCACCCCCTGTGACCCCCTCTCTTCCTGTTCAATGTCCCTTCCAGTGACCATCCCTTCCTTCCGGCCTTCCCAGGTGGTGTCCACTGGGTTGCAATGCCCTGCTGAGGTGTGTTGTGCTGGAGGGTAGGTGTGGATTACGGGTTGCATCTGCTGTTTAGCCGTTTGCTGGCGGCGCTTCTGCACGCCAGGGAAGCCTCGCTGCATCACCTGAATATGTAACTCCTCATACAAATAATACCAAGAGATACATCCAGTCATCCAACTTCTCCGCAGGGCTCTCCTCCTGGGTCGTACCATCCGATCCATCGGCCCTCTTCGCTGCGTCCCTACCTTAACTGTAGGCTGTCTGTCTTGTCTGTCTTACTCTTTACCGCGATTTCTTGCTTTTTGGTCTGTCGATTCCCATCAATTCAGTCATCACTTTCCCGATTCCCTCTCCGCCCTCTTCTCTTCTTGTGTCCCACCTCTCTCTTCTCCTTCCTCCGTCTCTAAACCCGACCACCCTCGAGCACGAAAAAGACGTCTTTTGACTCTCCCGATCAATCCGGCGCCCTCCGCCTCTCTACCTTCTCCCCTCCGCACGCTCGCTTCGTCACCACTCGAGGAGGACCAGGAGTAAGGACCGACCGATCGAACCCGCTCCCGACGATACCTCAGACGCTCCAACAGCCTTTCGACATTCACATCCACATTCACATCCTCACCACTGTCGACCGCCGCATCCGAGGCTCGACATTCTATCTCTCGCCCTCGACAATTTCTTTTCCAAACAGCTCCTCCCCGACGAGGTCTACCAAGGATCAATATCGCCCAGTACGCTTTTGGGGTCCGCCTGACACGAGAATCTCGCTTCCCTCACAATCCCACCCTCCCGAAGACCGAGCCGAACATCCACCCCTGGTGACGAATAACCGCCCTCTCGAAATCACCGCGTCTCAGAAATCCTGACCTCGAAGTCGACCAAAAACACAACTCGCGACGTGCATCCATACATACGTACGCTCGATTTCGCCTTCCGGAACGACGAAACTGGCCCTTTTCTGCAGTCTGCATCGACCGAGCAAAAAGCAACGCTTTGAAGCATTCTGTGTGGCAGAAAGCTGGGACGGCAGCTGAACCTTGCTCGACCTCCCGACGACTTCGGACGAAAACATTACGACGCACTGCATCCGCCAATACAACAGTAAAGCTTTTTGAAAGCATCTCGGCCGAACACATACCACATCACTACCGACCAACGCTTCCACGACTCGATTACATTCCAACCACGCCCAATAACCTGGGCTTGACCTGCTGGATTGTGGCTCATTTTCTCGACTCGTGCCAAACGCTGCGTATTCTGGTCGACCGCAATTAGGAAGAAATATTTCACTCTATTGCTTCCATTGTCTCCGCATTCCAGTGCCTTGTTTGGCTCTTTGGTGAACACCCTACGACTAAATCCTTCCTTCGAAACCTCCTTCTCTTTTCAATCTCGACATCTGCAACATCGACTTGACGCCTCCTCACTGTCGCCAAAATGTGTAAGTTTCACCTGTCAGCGTCCAGTCATTGATGGATCTTAACACCATGCAGCTTCTCCTACGACAACGTTGATGCCCTTTGCGCAGCTGCCGGCTTGTGCGACACAATGCGGTGTCATGTACGATGCCAACGGCGCTTGCGTCCCTCCTGCCGCTGCGCAGGCCGATGAGACGACCTACGAGAAATGCTTCTGCAGTTTCAGTGCTCTGCAGCCCTGGAAGACTGCCGCCACCGGCGTGTGTGACTATGCTGGGTGTGATGCCGCTGGCTTCAGCAGCATTCAAGGGTGGTTCACATCCCTGTGCAACGCCGTCGATGGCAATGCTGTTGCAACAACATCTGGAGCTTCTTCCACAGCTACCAGCGATTCATCAAAAGGCTCAAGCAACAGCGGCAATGGTGGAGACTGGTAAGCTTGCTGGCTTTTCACGACTTGACTGATTGCTAACACCGCGCAGGCTCTCCAACCACTGGAGATGGGTCGTCATGCTTGTCATTCTCGTCGTCGCCATCGCCGGCATCTGGATCGGTGCTTGCATCTGGCGCCGCCGCTACCTCAGGAGGAAGGATCGCATGTACGAGCTTGGCAAGCACGCTCACAAGGGCCCCAGTGGTATTATCGCTGGCTCCGGCGTCGACGTCAACCATGCCGGTCTCGCCCAAGGACCCGGATCATTCATGCCTGGGCCTGCTCCTGCCGCTTATGAGGAGAAGCCCCCCAAGGAGAAGAAGAAGTGGGTTGTCAACGAGCGGACGTAGACGACCCGCAGGATACGTGTAGCAATACTCTTCAACACTATCCCTCAACGGCTTACGAGACGGCGTTTCTATCTTTTACGGCATTTGGTGTTTGGATATCCATTCACGTTGTTCTTGGGCAAGACTCGTGCTTTCTTTTTTGCTCATCATAGGCGTACGGCAGGAAACAGGAGGGTCTGTTTATTTTGTTGGAAACAAATCATTGGTGGTACATGTCCCTTTCACCACGCGGGTTTCACGGGGACGTCGTTGGACATTTGCAGGGGAAAACCGGCACCCAAAATCCACTTCACAGGAGCGGCCCGAGTCCACCGTCCACCACCTTTGGCATGCGGGTTTAGACTACGGCCGGGCGGTGGTCTTGAGGCCAGCTCGGCATCCAAAAATGATAATTTTTATACCTCTTCATCGGCATTGGACACGTCCACCTGACAGTTTGCATTGTTTTGTTCAATGAATCGTGCACCTCACTGACTCAACAGAGCATTGTTTGCTGTTGCATGCGTCATTTTATTTTTCCTCTTTTCCATCTCTGCAGACCGGGGCCGGCTTGCGGCGGGGGACCCTCCCGACCGTCCGAGCGGGCCGATCAAACTGATCAAACGGATTGTCGCGGTGGGTTCGCGACAACCCTGTGCTCTTCCTTTGACACCTGCAGCGTCGTAGCAGGGAGCTTTGTTGCAGTGTGGATTCGGGGGCCTGGACCCTTTTCTGCCATTTTTTTTTTTTCGGTATTGTGTCTGGTGTCGTGTCGGGCTGGGGGTTTTGAGGCAGCTTTGTCGCAGCTGACGACGGCTTCACAATGTGCTCTTTTGTGCGTTTGGTTTAGCCAGGTTTGCTCCTTCAGTGTCAAAAATCCCTACACGTATCATGTACTCGGCGTTTGGGATGATGCTCTTGGTGGATGCGAGATGGTTTGTAGTGTGCGTGAATGGAACGTAGGAGGGTGATTTGTGGAAGATGATATCGGCGACGATTATAGAGGTGAAGTTTTTGCCTTCGAGGATTTCGCGTATGAAAATGGTTCGAGCTTGAGAATGACCTGCTTTTGTAGCAACAATTTCCCGAGGTACTAGATCGGGTAATGCGCTTGGTGACGCCAGCGAAGGAGATGTCGCAGCTGGCTTATCTCTGTTGACGTCGTTCGTAGAGGAAGGAGAGATAGGCTCAAAAAACATGTTGGTCTACTTACCTTGGCGTCATTAGAGTATTGAGTGATAATAAACTCGTAGAAGGGACACTGAATAGTGGTTGTCGAGGCTGGTGGTGTTGGTATGATGATCGATGTTGTGCTCGCCGCCTGAGTTGCATTAAGGTTTTCAGGATGGGTGTTTTGAACCATTCACAACAGCCTTGCAGGCGGCTGATTGCTCGTTGGGTCTTTTGACTTGATTCACCATCGAGAACGTAGTTTAAATGTTTTCAGGAGCCTGGAGGCACCGCGATGGAGAAGGGGCTGGCTGATTAGGCGATGAGGACTTGGTGTTGTTTTGGCATCCGAAGCCCCCAAGCACGGGGTTCGACAACTCTCGCATATATTTAATGGGAGATCCCGTCTTGGGTCGTGGCTGGTTGATACGCAGCAGCAAGGAGAATTGTCAGAGTTTGCTTCTCAGCGATGATCTTTAATCCAAGCAACGCCTCATGACGTTGAAGGTACATAGCTTTTGACCGGGGTATGGTAATGGGTATGGAGTTGCCCTCCGCCTGTTTTGTTGGAGTGGTATTTGGGTATGGATATTCGATTTGACGAGTTGACGATCTCTTATCGACCGAGACAAAGTTTCTTGGTGACAATGCCCGGTCTTGATTACGGACCGTCGTTCATAGTTCAGTGTAAAGTACGTTCACATTCCCAATCTCCATTCGTGGTTCTTGTCGAGTCAGTGGGGGGGGGGGGGGGGGGGGGGGGTTGGGACTTGAATTTATACTTCGACATTTCAGATGGTTCTCGGTCGGAGGCGTGGGAGGTGCGACTAGGTGGCAGGCGAAGTTTCTCGTGTTTAAAGGTGAGCCGTAGGTTACTTGCAAGGAGTCCCCAACAATAATGCCGCATTCTGTCGGTCGTTTATGACGAATGGTTTTACTAGAGGTTTTGGAAACCCTGACAGGATTGGGTCATTGACTAGTCGCGTCCTCGCACGAATTGGATATTCTGTCGCAAAAATGCGTGATAAATAGAGGGGGATTGCGGACGATAATGACCGGCGGGATCCAAGTCACGAGTGGTGGTTGCCCTTTTCTTTGGGGATGTCACATTTTGTGTGAGCTAGCTGCGCAACGGAATCCTACAAACAAGACAGAATCACGTCGCCTGGTACGATTACATTGTCTTTTCTGTTGGTGAAGTTGGCATGAGCCGGCTTTTAATAGTTTGTGAAGCTGCGTTGTCATAATGCTCGTCAGGCCTCGGGATGTGGAGGGTCGTGGTGAATAGCTCTGGGGCGAAACGGCATGGATTCGGGCTGCTTTATGCGATGATACAGGTCTCGGCGATCTTTTCGGACGTTCCACACGGCAGGCAGCGCCGCATTGGAAAGGCTTTGTTCGTATTTAAATCATGGTATTATCAATGACTAGGGGCTTTTGTCAAACAGTAACAGTGATCGTCGAATTGATCTCTGGCTGATACCTCATGTTTGCATTTGACACGGGCTGCCAGTTGTTTGGTGGTCTTCCAGGAACTTGGATTCAAAACGCCGCCACGATATGGTGTCCATACGTTCGGTTCTGCCTGATGTTTTCTCTAGTAGGTGGTTATTCACCGATTCGTATTGATGCTGTGAGATTAGTAGTGCAAGCGAACGAAAGGCGGGATGACTGGGTTGCGTGTCGCACAACAAGCTTCGCTTCGCCTCCCGAAATTCAAGATATGGATCCCCAGAGTCGGACCTTCATTGTCTTGTCTCAGACTTCAGTGCTGATTTCTGATTTCAGAACCTTTTATACTGCTAAAAGCATGGGTCATTATCGGGATACACGATGGGGTGGGATTCGATGACTTGCGCCCATTTCAAAGAGGTAAATCAATTGAAAGAAATGGTTCGTTGACAGTGTTGTGAAACGTTGCAGCTTTGTTACTTTGATGATCACGTTTGCATCCCGGTATCATTCGTGGGCTGCGGATGCTTTCAACAGTACCAAGTTTTCAAGTCCCGAAAAAGAAAGACTAATTTTAGTCTTCTTCGTCCGTCTTCGGCCAAGAAATTTCATTATCTAGGCAATACTCAGAACTCCGTAACATGTCGCAGTCGTTGGTGGGTTGACCACAAAATTACATCTTTCAATGCTATTGTATAATACTTGCATTTCATTAGTATCAATCCAATGGTCAGTTACGGCCAAGACATGTCCGAATATTGGTGTTTCTAAAGACGTCTCTGAGGTATCGGGCAGCATTAATAGTCCTCGAAGTCCTTTCTCAGAACTGCAGCAGAAAGAAGGCTTGCGTCGAGACAGGCCATCGTCCATGAATTTACGCAATCTTGAACGTTGAAATTTTGGAGGTGCGTTGTATATATTGAGACGTGGTCATTCACAATTTGTATCCAACCAAATACAGATAGACCGACCGATGGGTCTCTGTTCGTCCTGCGGGGCTCCGATGTCGTTCCTGCAAACCAGCACAAGCTCGTGGAAATCGCTTGGGACAAACATCATAGAAACAATATTGTCTTCAGATTATTTAGAGATGGGGCCTGTTTGGTGTCCTTGGTGGTTGTCCAGTATTCACGCCAACTACTGGAGTCGGTTGACCTGCTCATAACTTCCGTCATTCGTCAATAACTGATAGATTTGCATGGAAATGAGTGGTAGCTTCGAATGCGCCTTGGGAAGCAGAAAAGAGCACATTGCCATAACCAAGCAGTTCTTGACAAGTTCATCATCATTATATATGAGAGCCGAGGTAGTCGTGTTGATGTTTCTCGGACCAAGATGCGCACACGTATCTCAAGAGCCCAATGCGAAATCTAGCTTTAAGTGAAGTCTACGTGCTCACACAAGCTTGACTTCCTGAGTGCTACATTGGTCCCAGAATGCCCTCCCACACTGACCACTAGCTTCAGTGAAAAACACCCCTGCTCTGCGATACTCGCCAGGAGTGCTAGTAGGAAGCACAAGAAGACCCCAAAGAAGGTCCTGATACGTGAGAGAGCCCGCACGCTTATACCATTCCTCGGTAACTTTGCTAGAGATCAAAACCATGAGTAGTTGGTCTACTGGACCATTTTCACACTCTTCTCCTGTATCTGGATCTTTCGGCGCTTCTGAGTTGGGGCTTCGCCAATCGAAGCGAACATACGCCAACGGTGTCCCGTCTTCCGACACCAGCTTGTAAGGGAAAATGTAACCGAGGAACTCGGGTCCACGTTGTAGCCTCGTAATCGGAATCTTTTGAATCTTGGTCGAAAGCAAGAGATGGCCTGACTTGACACGACCATACGGGTCCAGGCCTTTTGGAGAGACTTTGCCCTCCATAAGGTGGAATTCTGGCTTGAAAGTGGTCACTGCGTGCCAAACCCATGAGATGCTATCTGATTGGGACGCCCAGCTCCATGATGGCGCTGTGTATTGTTCGGGTCTCTGATTGAGGAATTCCGCTGGCGTTCTCATGCCCTCATGTGCCCACAGAAGGTCTCGGTGCAGATTCGAACTGAACACACCGGCGAGGTATTCGCCTTCGACCTTCCCGGCCCAGAGTTTTGCCAGCGCCGATACGGCTGGTAGAATATCGTTCGAATAGGTCAGAGATCGGCGGGAATAGTCCGTGACTAACCCCTGCCAGTCCGAGAGCATTTGTTCTTCAGATTCCTTGGTATTTCCGTGTCGGCTGCTGAGCAGGTACTTGGGACCTTCATTGGAGCTATTGCCCATTGCATCTTCTGACCGGATCAGAACGTTACCAGAACAGACATGAACCATACTTTTGCCGAAGAGGAGAATTCTGGGGCTTAACAGGAACTCTTGAAACGTCCAGCCACGTCCGTTCCAGCTGCACTGGTTGACGTCTTCCTTGTAAGGCTTGCGAGATCCTACCGTCCATCGGTACGGATTCGGGGGAGGTGGGTTAGGGTTGAAATAGTCGTTGAAATTCACCCCTTTGAAGATATCGGTTTGAACATAGTCGTCCGTTGGTGACGACGCAAATATAGAGAAGGTGCCAGAGAACGCGGGGTCCAGAGATGAGGTGAAGGGAACATCGATGACGTGAGAAGGACTTGGGCGCTGGAGAAAGCCGTCTAAGCATGAGTCGCCTTGAGCAGCGCAGACAGTCAAGTACGCATTAGCGTACACATTTCCCATCTGTGCCGCCTCTCGTTCCCAATCGTCTGTATCATCCTGGATGATACAAAGAGAGTCTATCCAGATGTAACGAACGCTTAAAGCGCGGCACAACTTGATAGCGTCTTGGTGTGCCTTTGGAAACTCGGTGAAAGGAATTTGATGGAGTCGATTTTTGAGTGTCAAAATCTCAGTCTTGAGTTGCTGTAAGGCTTTCTCGGGTGGACCCCAACAGTAGCTGAGGGCGATGTAGTGGTGGCTCTCAATTTTACTTCGAAGTGGCGGATAGTCCGAGGTCACTACCAGCCGGGGCTCCTCCTCACTCTTGCCTAGCCCTCGAAGTCCCACATCGATGAGGCGTGTTGGTAGCCGCGGGTGTTCCAAGATCGGAGGAAGATTTGGGATTGAGAACGCTATGTCTTTGAGCTGGTTCAAACGTCGTATACCTCTCTCGGACAGGATATCCTTCTCAACTGGGGCACGAGGTATCGAGAGCCAGGGTGTGCAAGGATCTTTGGGGGCCACGTCAGTCCCGACTCTCTGGAGAGAGTGGAAGGTGCTTACCAGTAGGTTCTGCTTGTATATCGAGGCGGAGCGCGTGGGATGATTGGTCATTGGGGTTGGTTGGATGCGACAATTTGAAATGAACAAGTAGTGCCTCCAATGAACATCTATGCAAGACCTCGTCGCTTTCCATCGTATGCGACATGGAGTATAAGAGCTTGTGTATGAATAGGTCTGTTTGCTGCTGTATAGACCTCCACGTTTCGGTTCGAAATTTTGTAATTTCGTCTTTCAGAAGGGTGCACAGAGTGCAACCTTGTAAAGAAGAACGAGAGAGGACTGGAAGATCTGGGAATGAATCTTTGAGCTCGTAATCCAGAAAAAGACGCCCTTTGTGTTCCTGAAATTCGAAGCCGAGGTAGGTCTTGCCAGACTGTGCAACCTGAACAAACCCATTGTGTTCAGCGTCGTTCAGCCGAATAACCTCGCACCGTTTGCAAAGAACCGACATTATGCTGAAAAACTTCGATCGCTACCGGATTTTGAGTTGTTTGGAATGATCTTCCCGGCTTCGATTGAGTTGGACGAGGGCAAGATGAGCGCGCAAAGTGGGCTTGAGTGAGCGAGGGCATGGGCAAGATACGTGGAAAGAGCGAGATGTATAACAAGACTGAAGGATGTGGAGCTACGAACTTGCGGTCTAGGGATGGAAAATATCTCGCAATTTTGCACATGCCTTGAGTTTAACTTCTTTCAAACTGGCTAGTCTACGGATGTAACCCTTGTCGAAGGAAGGATGATCAGCCTCAGTGGGGAAACAGCAGGATAAGCTAGGCGGCAGCAGCGCTTTGCGTGAATTTTCAAAGATGATCACATGTCTCTGCCTTCTGGAAGGACAATTGGCTTCATATGTTGGCCCTGAAAGTGAGAAGACTTTAGTGTCGCGATCGTCTTGTGGATAGTTGCGAGTTGCAAGCCAGGCAGCGAAATTGGCACGTGGAATGTTGAAAAGTAAAAACTCCACGATTGCACTTAATGTTATGGCAGGGTCAATGGAAATCCATCATATAAACAACTTTCTTTATGGCTTGGCCGAGTAGGTGAATCTCAAACGACGCTGTCACCATGGCTGCACACAAATTCCGGAACCGAACCGGGCTGGGGTGGAGAAAATATGCAGACACAAAATGTGTTACCAACCAAAGTAAGGCAAACTAGCTTGGCAAACAGCTGAAAACTACTAAAAGGAGCTGAAATGCAGATTTGAAATCCCTCCCGCCGATTTCAAGGCCGCTCGGCTACCTCGAAGCGACAATTTCGTTCGTGGCGCGGCGAGGAAAGATACAGGGAACTAGCGTTTAGGCTGGAGGTGCATCATCCAGGCTTCAAGGATTCCACTATGGCAAGGACACCCAACAACAAGGCAGATCAGCTGATCTGCCCGGCTAGCTCAATCGGTAGAGCGTGAGACTCTTAATCTCAAGGTTGTGGGTTCGACCCCCACGTCGGGCTCAATTCCCGTCCGCGATTGCGCGCACATTTCTTTTGCTTTTTTTTTTTTTTTTTTTTTTTTTTTTTGGAGAAATGCCACTTAGCCACGTTGTACACTGCTCTTCTACTCTTGTCTTCTATCTCATAAGTTTTTTGTACCTCACCATCAAGACCTCTATCTGGCCGGACGATTGAAACCGCAAGCCTCGCTTAGGCACCAAATGCATTAAGGCAACTAATTGAGTAAAACTTCCCCGTTGGACGGTGTATGCCTATTTGCTGAAAGTGAGGCCAGATGGAAACTAACGTCCAGCTAAACGAAGAGCAAAGTTACTGCATACTTAATGAGGGTGGGTATTTAGGGACGAAGGCTGTCCTTATGTGTTAAGGAGAGCCATACAAGTCCAACAAGATTTGAGGAGCCTTTATGCTCACTATATTCAGCAGGTAGTAGCTCATAATCTATTTACTAATTCATTTCTAATAGAATGATCTAGTCCTCTTAATTATTTGCGTATTGCATAGGTATATGATCACCAAAGCATGAGTTTACGATTAAATCAAGGAACCTAATGGTAATATTGAAGTTGAGTGAGTGACTCTATACTAGCAGTCCTAGCTATTCGAGAGGCGCTTATAGCCCTTAGTCTAGTGAAAGTATGTGGATATCTGCATCGTCTTCAAGCAGACTCCCCCATTTCTAAGCTCTCTAGGGGTTGCACCAGAAGCTGCTGAACTCATCGTTCCAGTCGCTGCTCAGCCAGCTGACTCTCCCAGAACAGCTATAAACGCTTCCCCTGCAGCTGATATCGACGCAGAAGCTGCAGGAAATTGCGCTCTTGGCCTCGAAAGGGGAGGCCTTGTCGTTGTATTCCGGACCGATATGGTCTGTGGATCGAGTTAGAGGAACTCGTCATTACTTCAGTGGGGAGAAGGCTTTGAACGGTAAGCAAAGTGAACCTCGAGACATCAATAAATGCGGCTTTGGTACTTCATCAATACCGAAAAAAGCTGTGTGAGTTGATCTGGACTGGAAATTGCTATAACCATCATGGTTACTTTACCTTACGTATGTTTCGAGCACCTGTGTATTCTCAAGCAATGTCACCAGGCCTTGAAGAACTTGAGTGTGGTTTGCGTCCCATCAACAGACCATCAAAGCTCGGCCGAAAGACATAGACTCAATGTCCGAGGAATAATCAAGTATTTTGCATATAAGAAGCCGAACACTACAGGAATTCTGACATGATGACACAGCAGCAGATACGTCCCAATGATGTTTCGCTTGGATTGAATATCTGCCTTCAGTTCTCTGGTCACCTGGATTGATACCAAGGTTGCAATCCTACTGCCGCCAAATCTATCACCTGACAACTTGCTACCCACTACCCTTCCTTGCCCCCATTGTCGGGGATTTATCCGTATCGAATAAGTCCAAGTAAAGGAACCGGACACATATAAAGGCATTTGCAGCCAATCGCACACCATCCGCCTGTGCCAGCCTATAAATAGCAGAGAATACTTTAAATCCCTTCGCATTGAATCTCGAATCGCATTCGAAGGACGCGGAAAACTAGAATTTGTTGTTTGATTCCTGTCACAACGCTGAATTTGATGATTAAATAGGGGAGCTTTTCTGCTCTGCCAATACTGCATGTTCATCAGAAACGCCTAACGCGAGGTCAGTGGATCAGCCAAGTCAGAGTCAAGTGAACATCAACTGAAAAATAGATTGATATAAATATGCATAGAAGAATTAAACCTTAGAGAGACTTCGTGCAATGGCGTAAACGCCTCAAACGTGCATGTTAACTTATATGCTTCGCAAAATAGTGCCCCTTTTCTGACCTTAAACATCTAATGCTTCACCGACAACTGAGGTCTCAGCCTCACGCCTCGTACTTCTTTTCTGCCATCTTCGTGGTATACATACTGATATGTTAAGTGAGAGCCTAACATAATGCCAGACGAAGGCAGCTTGCGGCTGCATGTACGCAAGGTCTCACTCGGATTCAAATATCCTCATTCATGGAAGGTTTAAGGAGCTGCTGTTTCAACTAAATTCCCGGAGGCATGGGGACAGTATCACTTTTCAAGCCTCTCTGTAGAATCAGCAGTGTCTCTTTTATAAGACCCTCTTCCATTCGCATTTAGCACATGCCGCTTTGCTAGCATCTTAAGAAGGGTAATATGACGAGAAGCAGAAATGACTTTCTTGGTGGTATATATTATAGTGCAATCATGAGAATCAGTTGATATCGGAGCAGATCAAGCTTCTTCAATGCCTTGATCGAAGGCTGTTGCGGGTGCTGTAAAGCGCAGCAAATACTGCTAACCAGTCTCACCCGAGTCCATTCCGATTGAAACTTCCCGCCGCGACAAGTCATCATGCCCTTTCAAAATTCATCACCCCTATTATCGAATGATTATACACAGCGTGTATAAGCCCTGGAAAGACTCTTATTGTGCGTTCACATCCGACCCATAGGTGACAGCCGCCGCTCCCCAGAAGTAATGCAATTCATGCCAAGACTCAACTGCTGGTTGGCAGTAAAGTTCAAAAGCAAAATAGTTCATCAGTCTCATGCACTTAAATAGTTCGAAACTCGGCATTGATACCGGGAAGATGAGACGCGCTTGGCTTGCCTATCCCCAAACCAAAGCTTGACTGCCACCCCTCACGCCTTTTGTACCGTTCAGGATGGGATATAAACGGCGCTCGATGCTAAATAAAGAGCTTATTAAATCGAACTCAACTGGAATGCGGTTTTCTTGCGAAACGAGCAGATAACAATTGCAAGAGAGGTGGCTGCTTAGAAAGTATTTTGAACATTCCAAGTCTGATCCCCGTGCGCGCCCGAATTACCCGTCGTCCATCTCTTCCATCCCCCCAAACCCCTACATCTGTATTTTGTTCTATTGAAAGCAATGAAGACAGTCGGATGTCTCCAGGGCACTACACTCGGTCACGACAGGTTTTAGAAGCTGGGTGTCACATCTAGATGACCTCGTCGTCCCCTAAAATGTGGGAAGCCGATGATTGATGAGCCCGAAAATCCAACAGCATCCAGGCACTTAAAAGCTTCTCCGTCTCTCGAAGGTCCACCAAAGTCACAACTTCAATATGATAGCATCTGCAAACATTAAATGATAGGTACCTTATATATTCCCTTTCACACTCGCTGTAGCACGGGTCAACCAACACAATTATTCCCCTGGTCATGACATTGCTCACTTACGTGCTGTTTCAGGTGAGAAGAAAAGGAAAACTTCAACATTTTCCATACATCATCTCACCTCGGCCCGCAATTCAAGCGCCCGGCGAACTCCATCTACCGCCGCTCGTCTCTTCTCCCGTCAGCATATACATCATCATAGACCCGTTGCTCGCTAACCCACCCAGCATCCACTGTCATTAGTATCTCTGGTAAGAAGAAGGACCTTGGTTGCACATCAAAGAAACTTGGTTCTCCTTTCAGCAGAAGATCTGACAACCAGAAACCTGCTTTCGAAGGATAGGGGAATTTGTCCCAAAAGCCAAAACTCTCGTCTGTCAATTCAATGTTCAAATAGTCACGAAGTTCCAAATGTCATGACCGACCACTCGCTCCACTGTGTGGCCGACCCTCACAAAGAATAGTTGTGTGATCCTGGCTGTCCTCGCTTTCAAGACACACAGCAACCCCACACAAATTTCATTTCGATATAAAATAGAACAGATACGTCCCTCAGAGCCGATTCGTCAAGGAGGCAAATTCTGAGAGTGTGTCCAAGTATAGTACGGGTTGTAATCCCAAGCCTTGACCGTACCAACCAAGTCAAAAGCAACACAGCTATTATACTCAAACTATCAAACTCGCCATCAGGCCGTCGCAAACCTTAAGGTCCTTCATCCCCGTCGCTCACTGTGTATCCCAACTTGCCATCTCTCGCATCTCTAGGCTATCACATGGGCAGCCTTCATATAACCCCCACAAGGCGAGTGTACGAACGTCAAGTCACAGAGAAGGTTTAGTTCGCCGCTGTAAGTATACCACGCAATGAGCGAAACATTGCCTGCTTCATAAGTAAGATTCTAGCTTCACCAGCACGCTTAAATATCCACGCAACTCGCCAAAAGGCGCTTCAGTACCGACAACAAGTGCGCCATCCCAAACTTCCTATATATTCAGCCGTGGCAGATGATTGCACTCCTCAACAGACACAATGCGCCGCATCATTTCCCGCATTTAAATCTAATTGCTGGGCCTTAGTTAGCGCCATTGCCGTGCTTTAGAGATTCCACCCATTTTCAACAGTGACTCCATCACACTATGCGTCAACCCCCTCCTTCATCGCCGCCTCTCATGGTGTATTCCCATTCGCATCAGCCAAAAGCAAACACACCTATCCCCATTCTGCAACTTCACGAGGTCATGATTCCCCTCATTAATATCCCAGTCATTCATCCAAGAGTCACCAATCAGGTAAGTCCATCCGCATCAGGAGAGAAGCACATCATGTGCCATTTGTTGGTTGACCCTCCACGAGGACTTGAACAGAGTATTTATAGCAGTATACGCGCTGCGACGACCCTTTGTAGACTCGACTCTCCACTCACATTCCCGGCTCTCGTATGAAATATATAACGGCAATCCTCGTTGATAGATTAATAGCTCAACAAATTTTGCTTGTTCGCCTGAATGTTTCCGCTTAACATGAGCTACCAAGAAGGTTAGGCGATAAAATGTTGCTCATTTAAGAGCTGTTTCAGTACGTACAGACACCACCAGAAATATCCCCCACCAGCCCGAATACATGACTGAGGCCAGTGATGTTCTCTGTTACACATATATTCGGCGCGCATTCCGTCCGATTCAACCTTGCACGGCAGCGATGCTCTGCACAGGAAGTCGGTAGTACAACACATGTAAGAGTATTTCTGGCTAAGTAGTCCTTAAATGATGCGGCCATTCCTAGAGCAAGCACATTCATGGAACACTACAATCCAATTGGCCCGGAGATTAATCCCTCTGCTAGCGCTTAAATAATCGCCCTTCCGTTGCAACGTTTGAGACAGTAATATTAAAGCACGACTCAGGATGCTTCTTCCCTAATCTTGTGTTATATATAAGCCACGTCTCAGACTGCTCTGCTCTGACTTCACACACCAGGACAACAAGAATGGGACGACGACGATAGAAAGATGCCCATACTTGTTCGCGCCAACAAGCCCCAAAGACCAAAAGCTGCCCTCGCACTTCGCCGCAACGAATGATCTAGCTCGGTAACTGAAAAATCCCACATCGTCCCTTGTCCCTGGTCATCTTTGCTCGAGTATCCCTCTCAACAGCATCAAGCAGAGACGTCCTTCCAGATCTCGTATGTATGAGCTATGATGTCCCTGATACTTGGACTAGCCTAGGGTGCGAAAACACCAAAGCCGTCACGCACGGCAGTTCAATGCATCGCCAATCGGGAGTAACACGAGTATATTGGTTCTGCGAAGACCTCGTTTCTGCTGCAAGCGACGCTTAAATAGCCACACCCACCATTAAGGTCCTTAAACGCGGCTCCGAAGCTACCCAGCTTCACCGCAAGCGCTCGGTCTTTTCATCCCAAAGACCATACATTAGCAATCGAACATGCCCACTAAACACAAGATAAAACAGCATCCCGTGCCGAAACTGTTCTCAAGGACAAAAATGAACATGAGGACGTCTCCGTTCAGAGAACTCAACACTCCTTCCTGCCTTGGTAACTCATCTATGACATACAGCCATCCAGCACAGCGGCTCGGCCCGTCAGACAAAGGAGCCCATCTGAAATTGTCCTGAGCCGCTGTCCTTCTTAATCATCCCATGCGTATTATCCCACCCCACTCTACCTCTCGCCGATTGCAAACACACACCACTGAAATCTGGAATAAGGAGTTTATCGCTTCACAGAAGGTTGAGCGTCTGAAGAACATGTAGCGCAGGCGTGAACAAGCCTGGAGTTCAAATTGTTGTCTTTCCTCCCTTCCCCGACCACCATGCCGGCGATTAAATAGTAACCCAGCCCACGACAAACACAGCTCCACCACACGGGACAACCCCCGCCTTCCTTGGAAGTAGATATAAAACAAGCCCTCTAGCACATCATCACCTCTTGCACAACGCAGAAATGGTGTTTGTCTTCGTGACGAGCGAATGATGAATGATGTCGGCTTAGGTTCACTCAGTCACCATCCCGCCCCAACCACTACCTGTCACAACCCAAGTCATCACGAACCTCAACCCAGACTTAAGCCCAGCACACAAAAGTCCCTCTGGTCTTCATCGTCTTTCCTCAACTGTTCCCGACAACATTCGTTGTTGTCAACAAAGCCAACCCCTCTCCGCGGTTCTTGCCAATGCCGCCTACACATCTCCCGGCGCATTAAGTGTAATGATTCGGGGAAACATCACAGCAGTCTTGTGAATAAAAAGATGGCAGAGAAAATGGCAGATTGGCCTGTCCTTTTGCACACAGATACCTAAAGATAAGGGCGTATTAATACGAGATTCCCTGCCTAAGTGAGCTGTGACGATCACCTGTCCAAACGCCACACAATCTTCCGTCGGGCCTGACGATCAGATACGTCGGCGATGCATCTTAGAAGCTTCATATGAAGTCTCAGCGCAATGTTTCTCTCTGGGCCACCCCTCATCTGCTGGGACACATGCCAATGCCACAAGTTCACCAAGAGACGTCATGGCCACACACACCGAGAGTAGGAAAACCTTTAGGTATTAATGCATTCTATCTATATACCAATTGTCCATGTCGTGTTCGCCAATGCTCGCAGAAACCAATCACTTTTCTCCATCTCAGATGCACCATCATGAGCACCTGCACCCAAGCGGCTGCTAGCCTACTTCACCAGCATCCCACAACTCTCTGACAGCAAGAGATACATCCACCGTCGAGGCCGAGGTTCCCTACTTGGATCTTGTCGGCAAGGCAATCTTGGCCTTGTCGCTTTGCTCCTCGGCAGCGTCCATGTACAGATCAATCAGGCAACCAGCCGACCAAGCCTGGGTGGGGCTCTGTGGATTGTTAGCATCGGGTCTCATCACATAAACAGTTGGAAAACTTACGGAGTCGGGGCAGTCCTCTCCATTCTTCTGGGTCAGCTCGGTCAAACCAGCCCAAGGGCTGTCCTTGATCATCTGCTTGCAACCCATGAGTCTTCGGGTGACTTGCTGGAACGCTTCAATACGGTCCGCGTCGGAGCTTCTTCTCTCCAAGTCGAACTTCAGCAGAGCACGCAGGAAGAAACCAGTCGGCCAGAGCCATTCCGGACCCTGGTGGTAGTTTCGTCCCTTGCTAGTGGCGAAGTCGTCGCTGTCCTCGCTGTTGCGGTAGTAAGGCCTGTAGTTCAGGTCGGCGGGATCAAGCGTGGCCATCCCGGTGGGACCACGAAGGACCTGGTCAGCGACGCAAAGCGCGTGAAGAGCGTGCGCCGGCTCAAAGAGCTCGGGAGCAGCGCACATAGCGATCGGGAAGTTGGCTCTGAGCTGGTAGTCCTCGTATTCCTTGCCGGACTTGTACAAGTCCTTGTAGATACCACGTCGGTTGACGATCTTGGTGTTGACGTCGTACTTGGAGTCATCGTCGGGGGAAACGGGGACGTAGTAGCATCTCTCAAAGTTGGCACGGATGAGATCCGCCCAGTCCTTGAAGGAGATTGAAGAGTCGTCACCCTTCTTGACGGAAGAGTATTGGAACTTACCCTCAGAGTTGAGCCCCGCGACCCACTTGAGTGTGCTGTAGAGGAGACCGGTGATCTCAACAGCAGCACCGTCACGAGGGGTGCCGGGAACACCCTTGGAACCGGCGCGAGGGCTCTCACCCATCTTGTCCATCCACGTGCCACAGTTGTGTTGGTTGCCGCCAAAGACGATACCGGTGTCCCAGTCAACGTTGATGGAGATATTGAAACCCTCGTCGCTCATCTGAGAGTCAATGGAAGGTCCAGCGTTAGCTTCGCGGAAGGACATGCCGGAGGCGTGTCTCTGGAGAGCCTCTTGGATAATGTCCTCAATCGTGCTCTCATGCGAGTAAGCGCGCGAGTCGTCGACGTCAAACCAGGTGTCGTCATATGGAAGGAAGCGTCTCCTGACCTTCTCTTTCAGCAGTTCCAGGCCGTTGGGGGCGAACTTGGTGTAGTCCTGGATGCACTGGAGGAAGAACCAGATGGAGTCGCGAGAGTTGTATCTCGGCAGAGCACCACTACTGAGCAAGTTGGGAATCATACCGTGCTTCAAGACACTGGCGAAAGCAAAAATGTGCTCCTTGGCCTCGTCAAAGCGACCAGTACCGAGGTAGAGACCGCGCAAAGAGATGAAGACATCACGGCCCCAGCATCTCGCCCACTCAACGGCAAAATGAGGCAACCCAGCAGCCAGCGAAGGGACCAACTTCTTGGGCCACAGCGATGCTGACTTAACCAGGCCCGTCTGCTGTACACTGACCATGGCGAGGCTCTGGAGGAACCACTGTCCTTGACGGACGTTGTCGTTCATCTGCTCCAGGCCGCGCTCCCAGCCAGCCATGTAGAGGGTTCGCATGACCAGGCCGAAATATCTCGGAAGCAGGAAACTAGGAATCTTGCGAATCGCGTCGAATCGATCCTTGAGCCAGGCAGCAGGCTTGCCGAGGCGCTCGAACTCTGGGGTCTGACTAGCACGCTCCAGACGACCGATGGTGAAGTCCAGCGCCCATTGGCCATCACGCAGATTCTGACAAAGGGGGTGGGCCAGGTTGTTATCCTTGATGATGTTCTTGAGGATGCTCCACCAGCCTTGAAGACCGGCGTAAACGAGCTTTCCGTGACCGGGGATATCGTAGCAGCCGTCCTTGCCTCCGCTACCGTCACGCTCCTCAGCCTCACACCTGTAAAGAAGGAAGTTGAGGTCGACGAGGTTCAAGTCCTCCACGGCAGCCTTCGCACCAGAGGTCACATAGGTATCGAGACCTGCGGAGTGCTCAGCAGTTGGGATCCATGTCTCAAACAGGGCGATACTGCCAGGAGGGAACTTGTCCCGGACGGCGATGATGGTTTCGTCGCCCTTGACCTCCATGCGGATACCGGGGACATCGACAACGCGGCTTGGGAGGCCGCGAAGAAGCTTCTTGTCATCCAAAACCTCCTTCTTGGCTTCGTCGCTGGCATCAACCTCCAGCATCCAGCTTCCCAAGTGGCGGGCTCTGGTTCCGCCGAGGTGGACAGCATTGAAGGCACCGTTGCCATTGCCGTATCCAGGGAATGCGGTGTGAGCGATCAAGAAGTAACCCTTTCTGGAATCGGGGTGAACTCTGTGAACGGTGATGTACTGGTCCTCGTGGTGAATGTGGGTCTCATCGTACCCGTCCTTACCCATGAGGGTGTGGATCTGGTTGAGAAGCTTCTTGATGCCACCGATGCCGTTTCTACCGCCACCGACCTTGACGGGCTTGGAAGAAGACTCGGAGGTGTAAAGTCTGGTCTCGTTGACCAGGTCGACAAGCTTGGGGTAAATCTCATCGTATCCCATGACACTGCCAGTTGCGCTCGCGCACATGTTGACGAGGGCAGCGTTGGGGAGGGTGTCGCGAGCATCACGCTTCTGGGCAGGTGTCTCGTTGTCGTGAGTGCAGTCCATGAACAAAGCCTGAACTGGCACCGGCTTGATCCTCCTGATGATCTCTCTCGAGGACGGAGCTCCGTTGAGCATGTCGCTACCCTCTTGGGAGGGGCTCATCGGGCTCATCGGAGACTTACCGTCAGGACGAGACACTTCATCAACCTCGAAGCTGCCAATGGGTCGGCCGCCGTGTCTGTGCACCAAACGACTCAGCTCGCCAGTGCTCCACGCCTGCATAGCCTCACGGATCAGAGCACTCAAGCCCAGCCTCTTGACGAAGACGTAGTCCATCTCCTCGGAACCACTGAAGAGTTCGGCGACGACGTACAAGCCGGGTCTCACGCGGCGAGCCTCATCGAGGATATGTTCAGCCACATGAATGGGTGTGGAGTGGCAATTGTCGATGCGGAAACCGGCAAAGTACTTGGCCAACATGCGGGCATACTTGGTCATGTACTCCCACAGGAAGGGACTGTCAGATGGGCCCTTGCCATAGCGAAGCTTGACGCAGTCGCCCCAAACAATGACCTCGCGTCTGAGATACACGCGAGAATCGGGACCGGCATTGTCGACGAGGGCGTTGCCTCCCCAAACCCAACCGTTGTTGACAAGGACGTTCTCCTCGGGCTTGTTCTTGGCGGTGGTGTCGTTCTTGGGCAAGCGAGTGAAGTATGTCTCGATGAGAGGGTTCTCCTTGTTGATGACACCCATGCGCGGACCATGTTCGTCCATGCGGCAGTACTTGATGCGGTTGAAAAGCTGCTGCAGGATCTCGGTGATCTCGGCGTCGTACTCCTTGTAGAAGGGAAGGTTGACTTCGTCCAGGACAGAGACCAGCTTGGACTTTGCCGCAGCCTTCCTGGGGCCGCTGCCCTCCTCACCCTCGTACCGTCCAAAGATGGCAGACAAGAGTCCGGAAGCGACGCTAGGGTCAATCTTTCTTCTGAAGCGCTCTCCCATTCGATCACGGCCTTGGAGACCGTTGTTGATGAGGAACTCGGCTTGCTCCTTCAAAGGCGCATCCTTGAGTCCAGTGACATTCGTGCCCGAAGCTTGGTCGGGGAACGTAGTCTGGCCAGCAACCCAAGCTTCAAGAGATGCCTCAACATCGCGCTCGACGTCAATGGCGTAGTACTCCCACAGCCTAATTTCGGAGATGACGTGCTTCTTGATAGCTTCCATGATCTTCAGCAGATCATCATCGGTCTTGACCTCGGTGGGAAGACCCAACTTCTCGAGGTTGTCGCTCAGCTCCAGCAGCTTCGTGTCCAAGAGCCAGGCAGACTCCAGCCAAGGGGCCGTCACGAGGTTGTAGCCAGCCGAGGGGTGGTCCTGCAGCCAGGCGCTGTTGTGCGCCGTGTGGTTCAGGACAATGTCGGTCAAGCTGAGCATGGAGTACTGCTTCTCCAAGCTCTCGACCAGGCCCTGGACATCCTTCTCGCCGTCGGGGAAGCAGTCGGGGTCCCAGCCCAATTGGTCGTACAAGCTGTAGGGGGAGTTGGAGGCACCGCGGACCTGCAGCGGGGTGAAGTGAATCATGTTGTATCCACGGTCGCTGATGCCGCGCAGGTGCTTCTCCCAGTCGCCCGGGTACTTACCCATGAACTTGCTGATGACGGAGAAGATTGAGAGGGCAGGCAGCGGCAGAGGCCTGCCGTCGAGGCTGAGGCGCGGGGCGACATCGATGTAGTAGAGCGGGGTCTTTTTGTTGGTGGTTTCGGTCTGAGGGCTCGAGTCCAGCTCCTCGGCGAGGTCTGGCAGCTCGGCGTAGGTGGTGTAGAAGGCGTAGGCGCCGGCCTGGAAGATGGGAATGGAGATTTCGATTGTGCGATTGAAGTCGGGCACGAGTCTGAGTCGCGCATGAGCTTCAATGCTGCAGTCAATTGAGGAGCAATTGGTGGTGAAGCTTACTTGAACTCGCGGAACTGGTCTCTGTGGAACTCGGCGCCCTGCTCAGGAATGTTGACCCACAGACTGCCATGGCGACAGATGGAGGAGGTGCCCTCAATTGCAAAGCGGATGGTTACGGGGTCGTTCGTCTTGGGAGCGAGGTAAACATACTCGCCGGCGACGTCGGGAGAGCCATCGTCGTTCAGCGGCAGGAGGTAGACTTCGTTGGACATCATGGTCTTTGGCACCATCCCTCAGATGTTGTAGGAGGCAGCTTCGTGCCCCGCGGACAGATCGGCGTAGGTAGACTGGGTCGCGGGCAGCGCAATGACTCGAATCATGCACTGCACGGGGGGCGAATCCGCTCGAGGAAAAACACGGCGATCCGGGTTGCAGGCGACAGGGGACGAATTGGCGACGGACGTCAACGCCAAAGTCTTTGGAGGGTATCTGCTGCTTGGAGAAAACGAGGGAATTGAGGAAAAGAGAAGGATTGCGGTCAGAGTGTGGCAGAGGGAAGAAAAGAAAACACGATGCTGAGGTAGACGATAGCGACGGACAGAGCAAAAGGTCAGCCTGGTGGCGTGGCAAGGTAGCTCTTCGAAAAAGGTATGGCGGGGTGTCAGTGGCAGCTCAGGAATTGGCGAAGGACGAGCTCAGCTCACCGGCCGAAAGCTGTCGCACAGCAGCAGCAAACCGAAGAAAGGAAAGGACTGGTCCGCGGGAACTGCTCCGGCCAAGGAACTCTTTCGAGCGAAGGATTGGCAGACGGGAAGTACTTGCTGCTAAGCTGATGGCGGCGTCTTTGTTCTTTCGTTCGTGGAAGCAGCGCTCAACCCATCTCGAGGTACATCCATGGCTGCGCTGGACCTTCCATCCATGCCTGTAGTACCTGGTAACCTTGCCAACTTTAGCAGCTGCAGCTTGCTTGCTTGCTCTTAGGCGGGCAGCGACGAAGGTGACGGCACCAACAGGAAAGAACCCAGGTCCAAGGCAGTCCATCAGCAGAAAGTCTGAACACGAAAGATGGCGGGGCATGTCCTTCCCCATACAAAAACATGGGAAAGATACATGGTCTGAGATTTGGAGCTGCCAAACCTCCCCGGAACGGATAGCTTCGGCGGGGACAGCACAGAGCGGTGGAGCGCCCTAGCGGGGTTTGAGTTAGCGCCCAGAACCGCGTGGAGCTCGGGAGACCTGCCATCGCGATCTCCATGATTCCAGACCGCGAATTCCCACTCTCTCGCTGCCATGGACACAGCGGATCGCGATGATAACCAGTCCTCCCAATGCCAGCATTGTCAGTGGCCATCCGTGCACCGTGTTCCATATCGTGCAACATGGGCCGCAACTGGGTTAGGAAACCGACATGCCGGGGGCGGAGATTCAACAGAGGCCAGGCCCGGCCGATGCCAATCGTCGCAGATATCCATGTTTTTTCTTGCGTTGCGACTCTCAACAGTTTGAAGCGAAGCATATTGCCCCTGCTGCCAATCTTTGGTCTATCATCGCATCGGCTCGTGTATATGTGAAGTCGACTCTTCAGTTCCATCTGAGGACCGCATAGCTCGTTCTTGGTGTTAGTGAGAACTAAGGTAACTACCAGTCAATGCATGAAATGGCGTGTTGCTGTGCTCTCTCGGCGCAGATTCCGGTCCCAATTGATTCTTGACTGGTCTGATTTGTTGTGATACCAGAAGCAGAATACGGCATATTTCCATCCCCCGGCCGAATGAAAAAAGAGGCTAGAACCACAACAGCTCACATCCCGGTGCTGGCATGACGTCACCAAGCCGTCCCGCCGCATTCTAGCGCCTGACAGCCTGCACAGACGCGGTTTCATGCCCCTCCTTCCTGATTCTTTTTCTTTGTGGGCTGCCACCGCCGACTTTTCTTGCTGTATCAGCACACCCTCATAGTAACCAGCTTGACCTACCCACCTTGGCCGGCTGCGTTTCAGTTGACTTTCGCACCTGACATCTCCCGCCATAACAGCTCATGGTTCCTTTCGTCCCAGAATTACTGTCCATACTGGGCTTTGTACCTAGGAGATGGACACTTAGGTCTTTCCTGCGTACTTAATCAGGTATGGTAAAAGGACTCCCAGCTGAAATTCCGGCGCAGGGACTGCTTTCCTGAATAATGTCTGGATTTTTGGGTGTGGCGGGAGTGCATCATTTAATGAATGCTTTGGCCCTACGCATATTCCTTGCGAAACATCAACGGCAAGACACAACACTGGGTTTGAAGACTGACACTGTTAGTAATTTTCAAATAGGGGCAGTACATTCATTGTCCTCCCCGAAGCAATGCTCCGTCTCATTTGAAAATTCACTTCTTGATGAGTATCAACATTATGGACGAAAAATCCTTCCCGCAACGTCGACTTTCAATTGCACCATATGAAGTGCTGGTTATCACCGGATTGCTTACAGATGTTACATGATAAAAGTGTTGCTCAAATGACGTACTGCCTCCTCGAGGCAACTCTCATCTAGTAGTGATTAAGTACAAAGAATAGACTGCTCATAATGAGGACGAGTACTGCGAACCACTCAAATTGGCACATAAAGTCAGTGATGCGATTTAAGCTTGTTGCAACTTGTGAGTCTGATTCATTGCGGGAACTGCAACTGCGGCTAAAGGACGCCCTCTTTCACTGAGCGGTCCCGCCAGAACCTCATCTCCAGCGGGAATTGCTTGCTAGTCAGCGGGTCTTGGCACTGTCATTTTGCCCTGGGTTCCACGCCCCCCCAGGAATCCACGGGATTTCCAGGCCGGTCTGCGACTCAGAGTCCCCGTAATCTGTCATCACCCAGGCGCAGCAACGAGACCAGTGCCTGAATTGTATGATCCTATTGGAGGAAGTGAACGTTATGACGGGCGTAGATTTCCGGATCGGCATCATCCTCAACATGGCAGCGTGTCGAGATCTCCCGTTGGGCAAGAACAAGTGGGGTCTTTGAAGGATTAGTATTGGAGCTACCTGGATCCTTAAGATTGAGTGATGATGAAAAGCACATAAAGCTAAGCGCGGACGCTTGAAGCGTGTGACGTTTACTACGTCAGTAACATAGAGTTTTGCTATCCGGGCGAATATTCCTAGCTATCCGGGCGGGTAGTAAGTATTAACAACACTAGGGATCTTTAGGCCCTTTGTTATAAGTCTTGCTATCCGGGGGAAAACTATTATACTAGGTCTAATAGTTTTCATCTACTGATAATTCATTATCTTTGTTATCTCTATCGTCCACCCTGTCGTCCCTGTCGTCCCTGTCGTCCCTGTCGTCTTTATTACGTACCGACTATACGAACTCCATACTGTTATTTCGATATCGAATGCGATAACTTCTCTGACTTTGACAGAGTTGTTGTGGTTTTCTACTGCTGCAAATTCATGGGTTCATTGGACTTGCGACATGATGAACTGCTTCTCTGCGTTTGAGCGGGCGCGCCAGAGTGTGGAACAGAACAATGAAAACTTCGCCAGCACCTAGCTTTCGCTCGAGGGCTACATCCTTTTAAATATTCAATTGATCATTGATGCAAGGGAGATAATGTGCTCTCCAACGTAGAATGTATGGTTATCCATCGCGTCGATCCTCCTATTGCCCCCGGAAGGGCCAACACCGCACCCTCGTGTCGAGGGAAAACTGAATGTCAGTCGCGACATTTTTCGACCAGGGTATGCAGCTAGGTGTTCTAACTATCATTTTAGCAGAATCAACCTTGGTGTCATCTTGCTCATTGAAGTGAGCTCACTTGCCATGGCGGTGGGTACCTTTGGCCCTAGATATGTTCAGGTCGCAGGCCGACTGTCGTACGCCATCAACGTGCTCACGGTTCACGAGTCGCAGTGTCAGAATGTCTCTACAGATAGCTTTCCCATGTTTCGATCAATAAGGACAACGTAGGGTTTGGTCTGTAAAATCAGATAATTTTGGGAAACTGATAGAAAACGACCAGGGACATTTTCTTAAGCCTTCGGATCAAAAAGTGCATCAGGAAACTTGCGATATTATCGACTACTGTCTCCATCATGGTAAGAAGACTCGCAATTTTGACGAAGCTCAAGTCCATAACCCTTATCCAGAACGCTTCTCCACATGAGCGCAGGAGTCATCCAACTTAGACTCAACATCGCCATCCGCAGCCGCATGTACAGCACCCGCCACTCTGTGTTCTTCCTTGAGTTCCTTGAACTTCTTTTCCGCATCCCAGGTCCAAGGTGTATCCGCTGCAAACAGAAAGTCCATCTCTTCGAGGGTCCGTTGGTTTGACTCAGGGTAGAGGGCCCAGACTGCGATGATGCATTAGCGCACATTGAGAACCATAAGTCAAGGGGAGGGTTCTTACCGATTGGAATGCTGATCACATTGACAGCCGCAAAGATGTACATGGCGTTCTCGTTGATTGCGCCGACGATGTATGGAAGAACCAACGTGAGGGTTCTGGGGTCAACGATTAGCAGAATTCACAGACAAAGCGGTGGGATAGCGTACCCATTTCCGATGCTCCAGCCAACGACACCCCAGGCATTGCCCTTCGCACGAACCTGCAACGGAAAGATCTCACTTGGGTACAGCCACGGCACCGTCAGCCATGTCGCTCCGAAGATGCTTGTGTAGAGAAAGACCATTGATGCTGCTGCTGCTCCCCAGCTGCTTGCAGCATCCAAGTTTCCGCTGGCTCTAGCGTTGAGGCCCCCGCGAGAAAGACCACCCACGAGGAACATGGATACTGCCTGCGCAGTCGAGCCCCAGTATAGTGTCCAACGGCGACCGATCTTGTCGATGGTGAAGACGCAGATGAGCGTGGCGAACATGTAGAAGATGTTGTTCAGGCCTGAAACCCAGAGTGCCTTTTGCGGACCGAAACCGGCGATGTGGAAGATGGCTGTTGTCAAAAGCCGTTAGTAACTTGAAGCAATTGGTTCTATCGGGATGGGTAAAACGCGTACTCGGGCCATACATGGTGATTCCTGCGATACCAGTCCAGCACTGGATAATCTGAAGCCAGATGACCAACTGCACCCTTCGGCCGGTGTGAAGTTTCCCTGACTTCAAACCGAAAAGCATGTGGTGGTAGCCAGTTCCTTCGGAGGAATCCTCAAGTCGAAGGACGTCTTGGATGTCGGACAACTCGGCTTCGGCGATACCATTACCAGTACCTCGCAGTCTTTGCAAGATGTACAACGCCTCGTCGTGTCTGTCGACCTTGCAGAGCCAGCGAGGAGATTCTGGAAAGAGAAAGCATCCAAAAAGTAGAAACAGCAATGGAATGATCTGGAATGCGATGGGGAACCGCCATCGAAAGGCAGACTCTCCATTGTCGATAAAGCTGACACCGTATCCCAGCCAGTACGCAACCACCACGCCAAAGATGTTCAGAGTAAACTCCATAGCGATGAAGGAACCTCTGGATGTGTAGTCCGCCAGCTCGGAAGCCCAAACCGGCACAATGCCGTTCAGAATACCAGTGCCGATTCCGTTAACGAGTCGGGAGCCGATCATCCAGTTCGCGTCCATGGACGAGCACTGAAGCGAAGCTCCAAAGATTCCCCACAGCGCACCGATGGCGATGGTCTTGATTCTTCCGAAACGGTCACCGATGGAGCCTCCTACCATACAGCCGACGAGGGTGCCTAGGTAAAAGACTGACGTGATGCCGCCTTGGAGAAGAGTATCGGTGACTACGGGAACACCGTCGTCGTCGACGTAGCCGAATCGCATGAGGTCGATGTAGTGCTTTGCGTTGTTAACGCCGCCCATCATTCCTTGGTCATAACCTGTGCAGCCGCACGTCAGTCCTTGGCCGTTGAGGTATTCTCGGGATGCTGTAACTTAGATGAAGTACGTACCGAAGAAGAAGATTGACATTCCCGCGAGACAGTTGACTGCGATGAGAAGGGCGCGCTTCTCGAATCTCGCGGTGACCATCCATTTGTGTCGTTGATCCATCTTTGCGCCGTCCGAGATTCAGGTGTGAAATAAGGTTGAAGGCTGTCGAGGAACACAGGATAATGTTGATCTGTGCACAGCTGAACAAGAAGTTTTAGTTGAGATCAGACATTATATACGTGGTTCGAATTGTCGGCATCCCACCTTGCTTCCTCGCCTTTATATTGAACAAACTGCCCTGTCAGACACAGATGCGTTGACTACATCACCTATGGATCGAATACTTGACCGTTCTTACGAAGGATGTCGACGCGGGGAAACCCCACGGGGTATGAAGGTGGCTTCATTCTGGGGTTGGGAACATGCCATTCTCAATTACTTTGATGATGCCTGCCAATCCTCTTCTGTCCCCTGAGTGATGCCTGGTAAAGGCTCATCCTCATGGCGCTCGCTCTGTCAGGGGAAACACATGGATTCGAAACAATCCGACCAATGCAAATCGTGGGGGAGGTGGGGAATCGCAACCGATGTTACCATTGAAAGCATAGCGTTCGTCTAAGCAAGTCGGGTGTCTGTCCCTCGAGACGAGCAGTTCGGCTCCCACATCGTAGTCCACATGGATGAAGAGTTTCCCCGCTGAAGATTACTCGATACGCACGAAAGCTGCATCAAACCGTATTAATCTGTCGTCTGCCTGCTCTTGGACTCGGACTTTTTCTTGACTGACGTTCGAAAGCGGACGATCTCGCACCCAGGAGCCACCACACTACTCCCCTTGGAAGGGGTCTGAAGATGAGGATTTTACTACGCGATATGGTTATCCTCATTGGCGGCATTCAAACTCAATTCCTAGTAACGGACGAGGACATTTATGAGAGTTTGCTGAGTGTCCGCCCCTTTTCGAAAGACGGCAGCATCGTGGCGATTCCTGAGACAAGGTTCTAGAGTGCGGTGGTACTCACCCTTGTCCCCAAAGTAGCGGAGGGTGAGACAGCATAAGATTGACTGATGCAGTCCACTTTTCGATGGGCAGAGATTTTGTTGTCCCTCCTTTGACATGAAAAGTGGAAGATACAGTCACCCGGGATGGATCGGTTAGGCGCATGTCTCAAAGGGAAGTCATAAAAGGGGCAGAGAGAAGTTTCCCCAAGACAAGCCAATCATCTCTGCCTGGATGCTGAGACTCTAAGTATGCATGCAGCTGCAGTTGAATGTCTTTCATGAGCAACACTTGCATATTTGGACATGTAAGGATCCTTCATGCAAGTACTGCCAGACTCCTTCACACCCAGGTTGATCACCCAGACTTGCTCAATACCTCAAAAGATGCAAAGTTGTCAACGAGATGGTATTCTCCGTCTGGATCTCACGCAGCCCAGGGTTTCAAGCTGTTCTTCACTATCACAAGTCATGAGTTCACCATCCCTCGATAGCATATGATCTTCCTCCATGCTCCATGTCCACCGAGTGACTGACATCCCAGCTGTGTGGGAATCTTCCCTCATGCCAGTCGGGCCAGGACATTGGGATTCCCATCTGAAGCCCAAAGGCCATTGGCTCTGAACGTGCGTGATATCACTTTGAGTTTAGCAGTCGGATACTGTCGAGTTTCCAAGATTCACCTGCCCCAAGCCTCGACAGATATCTCTCACCTTTCCAAACTTGATCTGAGGCAAGCTCCCGCTTCATTCAGAGATTTCATTTCACTTTCACCATGATCTTGATTTCTCAGTCGGGGCAGTCTTTTCGAGGTCTTCTTCAGCTGAAATGGAGGGCAGAGATCTCTCCTTCTCTTCTTCTGCTTCTTCTTCCTACTCAACATCTCAAACCTTCCTTGGGGACCCTCCAATCTCTCTCTCCCTCAACTTCTTTCCTTCCTCCACCGAAGGGTGACTCCAAGCTGACATCGAATAGCTACTGCTCTTTGCCTCACTTTGGTCACTAATTGTCGAGGTACATCATCCAAGTCGCCCTCATCCTGACCGGCAGCCTTCCTCTCTTTGAACCTGCCGCAGCAATATTCGTACCGCGACCGCCTTTCGTTGCCGAAACATCGACAGTCTTTCCGATACGCAACCTACAAGCAGTCGAGAGTATCATCAAGCGCCCGAGTCGACGTCGGCTCTTCCTGCCATTCGGCCCAGCTTTCCGTCTCTTCTCCGACTTGGACCTGTCTTTTCAAGGCGCAGACATCGCCAAACAACGTCACAAGAAGCAACCTACTAGAAACACCAAAGCATCATTTTTCAGCTTCAGAAAGAGCTCAGTTGGATCGCACTTGAATTGCCTCCCCGAGGTGATCATATCGAAGGTAGGTCTTCCCATTTTTTACCTCACACCGCTCGACGCGATTTGCTTTGGTGGCCGTTGCCCATGTCACCCTTTGCCCATCTTCCCGTCAGAGAAAGTTAATAACCACCACCAACGCCTACCTCATCTGTTTTGCGGACCCTCCTGCCCTGAAAGGTCCCTTCCTTGCAGCGTGGTGCGTTGCCTAACTGGCGCTGAGAAGGAGCCATCTCACGCGCCTACCTGTGGCAGTCTGGCAACACCTTTCCTTCTTTTCCCTCTCCTCCGCGCCAAATTCCCTCTCTCGTTTCTACCTCAACCCACCACATCATTTGACCTTCGTCCATCACAATCGTCAACTCGACGGTCTCGGGCTTGGTGAACACCGTGGTCGGGACTCGGATACTCTCCACTCCATTTGTCGCATTACACAGAAGGCAAGCCTTGTCCATGGCCATCAGCAGTTTTGCTTCCCACTCTCATCCTCAAATTTGCGATTGTCGTAAACTAACTTTGGTTTCTCGGCAGTTTTTCCAGAAGCAACCTCACATCATTTCGACTCGCAATTCGCACCCACAACACGACATTCAACTTTAAGACCCCGCAAGTCACGCAACATCATGGCGGGCCGCTCTTTCCGAATGAGCCTGACCCTGGCCGAGAGCGGCGATGATCATGTCGTTTACGCCTCAACTGACGACGGCTTCAACGACGACGACGCCAGTGAGGCTGGCGACGACTTTGCCAATCACCATACAACTGCGCCTTCCTCGAAATTGGGTCCGGCTGACCTTATTGATCTTTCCGATGGCGACTTCGCAACCAGACCATCCGAAACTGCGGACAACAGCCCCTCCAAGGCCAACCAACCGGTGCCTCCTCAGCCTGATGCGCCCCTCCCGGGAGACAAGCAGAATTCGTCCCTGGACAACTATTCTCAGGCGACCAAGACTCCTGACCCGAGTGCCCAGCCTTTCGTGCCTCTGGAGTAAGTGAACCGCAATCAGCATCTGCGATCCAATCCATTTGGTCCGAATGTCAAGGCTAACAAATTTCTAGGCTAGAGCGTGTTGCCCCCTCGTCCAGCAACTCCTCTTACACCGATGCTCGCCAAAGTCTCGACTCCCGAGATGATCAGATTCAGTCCCTCACCAATCGCGTCAAAGAGCTCGAGCACAGTCACGAGACTCTGAAGCGTGAGAACGACGATCTCGACACCGTCAACGAGAAGCTGAAACTCAAGGCGCGCAAGGATGATGAGAGCCTTCGAGAACTGAGAGAGCAGCTTGCCGAGGAGCTGAAGCGCAGACTTGGTTCCGAGAAGAAGGCTGTTGAAGTCGATGAGAAAAATGCAGAGCTCCACGTGGAGGTAGCCCGACTTCAGGAAGAAAAGGCTGACATGGAGCCACAACTTGAAGAGTACAAGAAGAAGTTGGATGGGTCTCAGAAGAGCGTCAGGCCTCTGGAAAACATGGTTCACACCCTGCAACGTCAGGTTCTCGACAAAACGCAACGCATCAAGGAGATTCAACTCTTCGCTGCCGACCATCTTGCCAAGAATCCTCAGGATATTCCCGAGTTCGCCACTATGGATCTGTTTCCACATGGCGGTAAGCAGGAGCATCAATCCGGAAAGGAGGTCAATCCGGAGCTTTTGATCTCTTTTGACGGTGCTGTCGACATGAGCGCCTCTGGAAGTCAGCTGAACGAGTCTCAGAGCGAGATCGGAACCCCCTTCACCGTCTCCTCCATCAGAGCCCCCTCAACCCCCCAGCCCCATCATGCTTCCAAAGACCTTCTCGATGACGACCCAGCAGATACACAAAGCCCCCAGACTTTGCCTATCATGACCCCCTCAACCCCTAAGTTGCAGCGGGAAGAGTCACTGACGCCTCAGTCAACCACCGAGTCGCACACCGCCGAGCCCAAAAGCCCCTCCGACAATCTCGCAAGTCCTCCAAAGGACATTAGCGGACTTGATTGGAGTCCCGACTCTGATCAGCTCTGGATCTCTGAGTTCCAGAAAGCTCAGGCCATCCGCAATCACCAGGGAGCTCGAAGCACCGATCACACTCCCGGTATGTTTACTTATGGGATTCGGTTTGTGCGCCAATACAACAGGCAGAAGCTAATGACAGAGGATGGCATCCCAGATGTTGCATCTCGCAGGGTCATCATGTCAGGTCTTCCCGACGGGGTCCACGTTCAGCGAATTCTCGAACACGTCCGAGGTGGTAAGATTCTGAAGGCTCATACGGTGACGATGGGCAGAGGTGAGGCTCGTAACAATCTTGCTTGCATCGAGTTCGCCGATCCCGAGGATGCAATGGAGTTCTACCGTTTCAATCGATGCCGCGAATTCGGATTCTGCGTCGAGTCCACATCTGTCAGAACCCGCCTGACAATGCCCTCCACCGACTCCTTCCCCTTGAGCGATGCGTTACAGGCTCGTCTAGGTGAGGGCTGTACTCGCTGCCTATCTGTCACTGATTTTCCGGTCATCCATTTGCAGACTATTCTGGAGTTCGCAGGAATGTCCAACAACTTCGCCGACACAATCACCCACTTCGCCTGTTCTGATGACGGAAGCTTCGAGATCTCCTTCTCCGACATTCGTTGTGCCATCAACATTCGCGAGTACATTCTTCGGTCCAAGTTCTTTCAGGGAGAACGAGAGGGCACTGGCGTGTGCTTCAAACCTGACCCCTGCGATGCTCCTGTTGAGAGCCTTCAGATTCCGTTCCTGCCCATCAAGGCCACGTCTGACTTGACAATCTTGGACCCGAAGAATGCTCGTCTCTTCATGACTGAAGAGCAAAGAAAGCTGGACAGCGAGCTGCTTCAAGAGCAGGTCATGGCAGCGGCTGACCCAGATGATGCCGACGCTTTTCATGAGCAAGATCTTAGAAAGAACATCGTCTGGGAAAACAAAGTGGACTGGGACAGCTTTACGCCCTACATGGCCTTCGACAAGGACCAACGCCGAAGAGTGCTGCACAGGAAAGATCCCGAGTCTGGCGCTGTCCAAACCCAATATTTTGGTAGTTGGGTGCAGTCTCCTGCGGAGTCGCGCAAGGAGTGGCTGCACCACAATCAGCACAGCCCCCACCCATGGACTCAGACAACTGCCGATCTTTTCTATGCCGCTACTGGCGACATTGATATGCGCAAGGTGAATCTTTACCTGAAAAGCAAAAAGGACAACGTTGCGAAGTTGGAAGATGACAAGACTAACAAGTGCGATGATAGAGCATCGTTGTCGACGACGGAGGTCTTGACGGAGACGCCGACCAGGCTTTGAACACCCCGACGCCCAGGGAGATTCGGCGGCAGGCATCGTCCACCACCTCCTTCTACTCAGCCGAATCCCCTCTCTCGGAAGTCAACCGCGGATACATGACCCTCGACGACACTTCTCAGCATGTCCCAATGGGCGTCTTCGTCAACCATGTTGGCAGCAGCTCGGGGCTGGCCATTCCCTCTCTTTTGGACGGAGATACCAACGTCGATATGAATAACTCTGTACAACGCACGCAGAATTTACCCCCACACAAGCGTGGCAAAACCCGTGGAAGCACCTCCGGCTTATCCTCTCCTGCTCCCTCGATCATGGATGACGATACTGGAGGACAAGTCTGCGGCATCTCGAAGGCAGGCTTCAACCAGCTTGCTGCCAAGATTGCGAGAGACACAAAGGCGACATCTAGCAAGTCGATTGGAAAAAGACCAGTTGCGCAGGCTCACTTTTGGTAAGGCGTTCGGTTGGAAGGCCTGGTTCTCATATTTGGAAGGTCGTTTGGCGAATATTGGGGTTAGTATGGACATCGCAGGACTTGCTTTGCTGCAGACAGCAGCGTAATATTCAGATGATTTCTAGTCGTGGGCCAGCAATATACCACATGACGGTGGTAAAGCGGGAGCATGGTTCATCAGACAGACACACTAGTAGATAGAGAACACCAACAGCAGTATCATCAATCTTCGTGCAGCGGCAAGTTTCGTGACCTGCATCAGTGCTCCTAGTCATGATTGCATGATTTCATTGTTTGGAATAGCGACCGCTGGGACGCTTTATACTAGAATACATATGCCTATCTGCCCGGATAAGACTACCGTAGCGCCGAAAACCTTGGCTTTCGGTCCATCGCAGAATTGCATGCTTGGTTCTGTCACTCCCTTGGGGACACTGGCATTTGGCTGCCGTCCTCATAACTCTAGGACGGACCCAGGACATCCCCTCTCGCTTCATTGGCTTCCTGCTTTCACCACGAAAGCGTAGGCTGCACTCTCGGCGGAGGCTCGTCCGTGACGACCAACATCTCATCACCCTCTCCCTCCCCCTCCACCTCTTCCTCCTCGTCCTCCATCGCCTCTTCATCCTGCACCTCCTGCGCCGCCGCCACCTCCGGGTCGCCGCCCTCGAAGGCCTCGGAGACGGACGAGTACTTGCGCTGCGACCAGCCGGGGCTGAGGTACTTGTCGAGGGTGCCGTTGCCGTTCTTGCCCTTGACGGGGGTGGGGTTGTTGAGGAGGTACTTTTTGGTCATGTAGCGCGGGATGTTGGACTCGGGCTCCCAGGTGGGGTTCTGGTCCGGGGGCCAGTTGCCCTTCCAGCGGACGGCGAAGTAGCGGACGGGTTTGCCGCGAACGTGGCGGATTTGAAGGCCTTCGAGGCGGAGGACTTCGTAGACGTCGGAGAGCTCGTCGCGGTCTGGGTCGAGGACGTTGATTGTTGATTTTGAGGGGGAGGGTTGTGGGAGGAGTTTTGGTTTTGGTTTCGGGGTGGTGGATGGTTCGATTGATGGCATGGGTTGTGATGGTGGTGGTGGTGGTGGTCGGGATAGGCTCCAGGGGGTTGCGCTTTGGGCTGCGGGCGTGAAGCCTGTTCGTGGGGTTGTGATTGTTGTTGGGGCTGGAGGGGCGGAGGCGGTTGTTCGTGGGGTTGAGACGACGGTGCCGGAGAGGGAGTTTGTGCGCGGTTTTGACTTTATGGCGACGCCGTTGATTGGGGATGTTATTGCTGTCTCTTTGATGTTTGGTGGTGGTTGCCATTGTTTTGGTGTTGGTGTTGTGGTTTTTGAGGATGTTGGCTGGAGATGTGGTGATGATGATGGCGGCGGGTCTCTCATTGATAGAAGGGAACGCTTGGGTTGGATCGGAGGTTGGATGGGAGTGATCTTTTTTGCTCCTGCTGGAGGCGTGGAATCGTATGTTGCTGAAGCTTGTGGTACGGGAGGGAATGTTTGTGGTGGTGGTCGAGCTGCTTGTGATGTGGGAAGTAGAGGCGGCAGTGCCGGTGAGCTCGTAGCTCCTCTTGACGAGTCGAAGGGTGTGCTTCGGCCGCTGTCCGTCTCAATCCCTGGTAACAACCTCGAAAGCGCCGGGCCTGGTGATATCCTCCTCCGCTTCTTAACCGGCGGCTCCAAGCTCATGGGCATAGCTTCCTCCTCCCTCGAATCGTATTCCTCCTCTGCCAGAGAATCCGCCGCAGAAACCGGTTCGTCTCCATTAAGCTGCCGAAAGATGGCCTTCTCGTCATCCGGTGTCTCCGTACCACCCTCCACCTCCGTCTCCAGCTCCCGAAACTCCTCCAGCCGCGCCTTGGACGGCGTCGAAAGCGACGGCGCACCCTTCTTCGGCCGTCCAGGCTTCCTCTTCCCATCCCCCTCCACCGGCGTCTCGGCCCTCGCAGCAGCCATCTCCGCCTTCGTCCTGCGCTTTCTCTTGCCCGTAACAACATCTTTCCCCGGCGTATCCTTCACCCCATTCCTCAGCACCAGCATCCCTCCTTCGCGCGCCTCCGCCTCCGCCACGGCACGCACATTCTCCTCCTCCTCCCTGCGGCGCTCCTCCTCGTCCCGCTCGGCCGCGCGCGCCGCGCACCAGTCCTCGTACGCCGCGGGCGACACATAGTCCGCGACGCGCTCCGCGTCGACCACGAGCCGCGCCGCGGGGAGGTCGCTCCAGCCGACGACGTACTGCAGGCGCTTCTTACCGTCCTGCGAGAGCGGCGGCGGCACGAAGAACTCGTCGCGGATGTAGGCGGTGCTGTCGCGCACGGGGACGAGGGTTATCGGGCGCAGCGGCGGGCCGGTGCCGGGTGTGTAGGGGCGGTAGGTTGCGATGTCCTTGAAGACGACGGCGAGCTCGACGTGGGAGGACGAAGAGGTGGTGTTGGGCTGGCGGGAGGTCGGAGAGGGCCGGCCGAACCAGACGGTGGTTCGTCGCGACATGGTTGTCACCTTCCCGTGAGGAAGACCATGCGGCAGGGGACTTTTCGAGTTTGTTCTTCGGGCCTGGCTGAAGGCTTGGGGGAGGAAATTCGTCGTCCGCTCGTCGGAAGGGGTTCGCGGTTTTGGAGTTCGTGTCGTCTCGTGTCGCGACCCCCGAAGAACGCTGCAGGAAAGGAAGATCGCAACAACTCGTCAACGCTGGCAGCTGTGGATGTCAGAAAAAATGTCTCGATGACCTGAGAGGTCGCTGCATTCGAGGAATTTACGTACATGATTTTCGAGGCCGATTTGCGGCAGGGACGCACCGTTTCGTGCTGAGGTCTGGTTGCTTTGTGAGGTGTGAGAGGGGAGGAAATCCAACGCCTTTAGATGTAAATTAGTCTTTTTCTCAGCACAGGCTGCCACTAAGAATAGCGCAGCACTTTTTGCTAGTAAGAAAAGCCTCTAAAAGATATAATATAACTTAAAAACTTAATAGAACTAAGTATTAAAGCTTATAAATAAAAAAAGAATATTAAAATTTAAGTTTTTCTCTCTTTTTTTTACTTCTTTTATTTTAAACTTTATTATTTCTTATAAGTAGTATTTTAACTTCTAAGTAAAAGTATTTAAATAATACTTTAATTTTAATTAAGCTTTAGTTATTAAATTTAAACTTTTTAAATATTAAATAATTAATAATTTACTTTACTACTACTTAAACTACTTTATAACTTAATATTATACTAGACTTGAACTTCTTATATACTTAATCTATTATCTATACTTAGGTTTTAGGCATAAAGAAAAGTAAGGCATTCCGGCTCTTCTTAATCCCGGGATTCCAGCCCAACGCGCGCCAGCCACAAGGGTCATTCGATCTGGGGAAGCAAGTGTTGCAAAGCGGCCCGTGCATTAGCTGCGGCTGGGCGGCTGCTGCTGTGAGAGGCGCTCGAAGTGGGCGTCAAATCTTTGTGGACCGAGCTTGACCTCATCGCAAGCTCCATCCATCCAGCAGCTTCGTCATTTTTCTTTCCGAAAGGAAAACACCAACCGGGAGAAAAATCTCCACTCCACCCAATTCAATTCCTCGGATCACTACGAACCACACATAGACGCAAGCATACGCTCACGATGCTCACCCCCACGAGCACTTTCGCTCTCCGCCTGGCCGGCCAGGGCGCCGCCCGCGCCTCCATCGCCCGCACTATCGCATGCCCGTACTCGACGACCTCCAAGACCTCTACCCCCACCGGCCGCCCGATCGGCCTCGCTCCCTCATCGCCGCTCGCTCGCAGCGGCGCCGTCTTCACGTCCTCCTCCCCGATTCTCGCCTGCGTCGTCCGCCAGCCCTGCGCCCAGCGCAACGCTTCAACCTCCGCAACCTCCCCCGCGGCGTCGCAAAAGTCCGCGTTCCCCACGGCGGCGCAGCAGGGCGACAAGCTCGACTGGAACACCTTCTTCGCGCTGCGCAAGTCCCGCCGCAGGTGGCAGCTGGGCTTCAGCGTCGTGACTTTCGGTGCGTCCTTTGTCGGCGGGGCGGGCGTGCTCGCTACCGGCGTCGCGGACCCCCTGGTCTCGCAGGTGCCGCTGGACCCCTTCATTACGCTTGGTCTTATGACGATGAGTTTCGGTGCGCTGGGGTGGCTGATTGGGCCGAGCGTGGGATCGCTGGTGTTTTACACGCTGAACAAGAGGTGGAAGAACCAGATGACGGTGGTGAGTATTTTCATGTGCAGTCGTGCGGGGCACGCGCTTAATGATCTGATGTTCGGGATGCTGATGAAATTTTGCTTGTAGAAGGAGAAGGAGTTCTTTGCTCGCATCAAGAAGAACCGCGTCGACCCCTCTGTCTCCTCTGTCGGTAACCCTGGTATGTTACCCTTTTATCCGCTGATCGGATGGTTGTTTGCTGACATTTGCAAAGTCCCTGATTTCTACGGCGAGAAGATCTCCAGCGTCGCAGGCTACCGCCAATGGCTTAAGGACCAGCGTGCCTTCAACCGCAAGCGCGTCACCTTCGTGTAAAAGACGGCCTCATCATCAATTCGGCACATCACGACTTGACAGCACACAAACTTTTGCATTCATCTCTTAAGGTTAATCAGGATTCATCATGGCTCTTGGGCGTAGGCCGCCCTCCTCTCTTTGTAGCAATAGGGGTATCGCGTGGGAAAAGTATGTATGATGACGGCAGTCCCCCCTTGTCAGAACAAATCCAACTTCATTGAAACCAAAACCTCGTTGACTCTTCTTTTCCTATCTCTTCTTTTTCATGTGAACGGCAACGTCGAGTCGATCTCGGCTTTCCATGCTTTCATGCCACCCTTGATATCGCCAATGAATCTGCCGTTATTGTGTAGGCCTAGGTCTTTGAGGCGCTTTGCCGCGAGCTGGGAGTCGTCGCCCACTCTGCAGACCAGGTAGATGGGCGCGTCTTCGGGCAGGTCTGTCGGTATCCACCCGGGCTGTGGTGGTGTTCCGTCTTTTGTTACTTGGGTATCTTTCATGAAGGTTGAGATCGGTATGCCCATCGCGCCGTCAATGCTGCAGATATCAAAGTTTTCCTTTTCTCTGACGTCTAGGAGGAGATGCTTAACAGAGCCTCCCTTTGAAATACGCTCGTACTCCGTAGCCGTGATCCGCTCATCGGGTCCCAAGATGTTGACAGGAGCAGTGACACCGCAGAAGGACACATAATCCAAGGAACCGGATCTTAGCGTCTCCAACGACAATGTCAACTGCGCCGAGCAAGCGAAGCAGTCCTTCCTCCTCCCGCGCATACGAACAGACCTGAACGCTCCAGATGGGGCAGCCCCCGAGAAGATCAGCAGAGAGGGCGCGGCTGCTTCCTTGACCTTGACCTCGGGGTCAACAGCCCCCGCTGCGACGAGCCTGATTGCCTCGAGGGCTTGCAGTACACCCATCACACCCACTACCGGACCCAGAATCCCGCCCTCGCCGCAGCTGACCACACTGTCGGGCGGTGGCGGCTTGGGGAATACACATCGGTAGCACGGTCCGCCCTCTAAACTTCCCTGCGGTGCTGCCGGCGAGTTGAGGATGATGAGTTGGCCGTCGGTTCGGAACGCTGATGCGGAGACGAGGGGCTTCTGGAGGAGAACGCAGATGTCGGAAATTAGGTAGCGGGAGGTTGGATGATCGGTACAGTCGAGGACGATGTCGTATTGGGAGACGATTTCTTCGGCGTTCTGGGGCGTAAGATGTGTTTTGTGGGCTTGATAGGTGACGGTTGGGTTCAATCTGAAACGTCAGTCATTAGATGCAAGGAACCATGGGACGGCTGTGGTCTTCTACCCTTTGAGATATGCGATGGCGCTGTCAACTTTGTACATGCCCACCCGCTCCGTTGAGTGCGCCACCTGTCGGTGGAGGTTGGAGACCTCGACAACATCCCCGTCAACGAGACCGATGGTCCCGGCCCCTGCTCCGGCGATGTAAGCTGCTGCGGGGCATCCCAGTCCACCGGCTCCGATGAGGAGAACCTTGGACTTTTTCAGCCTCAGTTGGCCTGCAATATCTTAGCGCCTTTCCTTCATCCATGTCACCATCTCACTCTAACCTTTGACTCCCACAGCCGGGATAATCAACTGCCGCCCGTATCTCTCATACTCTTCCGCCAGCAGGGGCCATTTCCAAGGTTGCTGCTGCTGCTCGTCGCGAGCCTCGTTCTCAGCTTGTGCCAGCTCTGCTTTCAAATTACGAAGCTCAGCCTCTGCTTCGGCGACCTTCCGCTTCAAATCCTCGATTTTGCCCATTTTCTTGCTTGGAGGGGCCGTGACGGCTTTGGCGGGGTGACTGGCGCACAAGCGCGGGCATTTGTGCACTTTATACAAAAGTCGGAGGGCCAATCCCGACCGCCGACCCCACGATTTTAAGGGACCCGCTTTTGTCGGACCCCACCTCGAATTTTTGAAAGCTCGGGTAGTCCAGAACTTGACCAACGCCTTCCTCAACTTCAAAGCAGCGACTGGAACTTTTGCGCCGACCGGATTTTCACTCTTTCAAATCGCGAATTTCGAGCTGCAAACACCCATCATGGTACGCCTCAATCCAACTCTCCTAAGGCACAATCAAGCTAACCCTCTCAGGCTCCCACCGCCCCAACATCCCTCTCCGCCCGCGAGAAGCGCATGGCCCGAATCCGCGGCGACATCCACCCCCTCGCCCCTCACAAAACCCACCGCGCCGAAGCTCAGGTCGACGACGCCTTCCTCACGAACAAGAAAGACAAGCGCACGATGAAGCACTCCGCCTTCGTCTCCAAGATCAGCAAGGCCAGCAGCAAGAAGACGCTCAAGCGCCGGCGCCCGTCCAAGAAGCTCGTGACCACGATGGAGTCGCTCGCCGACGCGCTACCGGACCTCGCGGACGACAGCGAGACGGCGCACAGCCTCGAGCAGCTGAGGGAGGGCAAGGTGCGGCACAAGAGTTTGAAGAGCAGGCCTGGTGCGCTGAAGAGGAAGGAGAAGGTTGTCAGGGGGGAGATGGCGAGGTTTGGGGCGAGTATGGCGGCGCTGGCGAACGTGCCGGCTGCACCGGTGCCGGTTGCTGCTGCTCCTCCGACGAAGGTTGACGGTGGTGATAATGTCGCCATGGGAGACGCGGCTGCGGAGGAGACGAGTGCGACGGCTGGACGGTGGGCGGCGTTGAGGAGGCATATTTCGAGTACGATGGAGACGAACCCGGCATTCAGCAGGCAAGGACCTTGAACGGCTGTCGCCCAATTTTAAACAGTTCAAGGACAAAGATTAGGATGCTCAACGGGATTACGTCTCATTAAGGTTAGAGGGAAATGGAAAATCAGATGACCAACTGGCATGAATGTCGACTCTCTGGATCATTCTTCGGAAGCTCGTCCATGGACTTGTTTCGAGAAAGGCGGAGCTTGTCAGAGAAGTCAAATGGGAGATTACTGGGACGGAGGCTCTCTGACGAGCAGGCATGTTCGTCTGCATGAGACTAGAGCCGTCTCAGGAGCTTCGTGCTCGGGCAGCCCAATGATAGTGGAAAGATAATGAAAAGCAGTCCAAGTCATCTTTCAATGGAGCCGAGAAGCTGCGGACACCTCCTGCTCAATAGCAAGCGGGCGACATGCGCATAGGAGCCGGGTACATAGCTCAAAAGACGGTAATACCCAATGATAATTATTTCAAATTTTGACTAATGCAGTTCAGCAGGGTGATTAAACATCTCACCGTTGTAATTCTACTAGCTGTCATCGTTACCTGCGCCAGTTGTTCGACTACCAGCTTCCGCCTCGGACATGACAAATTACATGCACAATTGCCTACAGCCTGCGAAAGACCCTGTCAAGGTGAAAGACGAAGTTATTGAAATGAGCTCTCTTAGGAGATTCGACTCAAATGGTGTCCAGTACCCTCGGGAAATAACATTCAACTGTTGACTGGCCCGGGAATGAGAAAGCCTGCTTCTAGATCATCTTCTCCGGGAAGATGGGGTCTTGCACTCAAAGCAAATTCAAATCGAGCCCGTTCCTTGATCTTCAAGAGTAATGTTATCAAGGGGCATGGTAAGTGATCATGTGCATAGTAAGTGTGGAAATTATTCCGCAGCAGTTTTGTGGGCAACGCATTTAGTATGCAACCACGATATTTTGAAATATTTAATCATGCTTCAGTTTTCTGCTCAAAATAGCGCATCATGGTCTTTGCCTACCTGCTAGTTCGTAGCCTCTATGCAGTGCTGTTTTGGGAATTTTCAACTCAGCAATTATTCCTGGCAAAGTCCCAAAAGAAGCCAAGTACTCTTATGGTGTAGCCGAGGGGTAGCATGGCAGCTTCGGCTTGATCCTTAAAAGCCAATAGCAAAATCGTTTCTCCCTTGGAGTTTATGTAATCTGAGGATCTCATCTTCTATTGCGATTTCACTTGAATATCTGAATGCAGTCGCCTGGTTAATCTGAACTTTGAGACCGAGAAAAGCCCTGAGGTCTCTGGGCGAATTGAGGCCCACACCCTCCCCCTGTTTTATGGTCACTGGTGATTGGGCTATTGCAGCTGCATGTCGAGTGAGCCTCGTTGGTCGGGTCGAGAGCAGAGACCCTCATCGGAACGTCCCAATTCGGTGCTGACGGGCGAGGGCGCTTAGGGCGGAGAAGCGGCCATTCCATTTCCTTCGCAAGGCTCCCTCAGCACAGCCTCGACAAGGCAGTTTTCACCAGTTTATAACACGGATTTCCATCAGAAGATAACCTTCCTTAATTCTCGGGCTTATATCTTCGATGTGATGGTCGGAAATTTGACCTTCGACACAATCTCGAATACCTGGCCACGCGCTTCCCTCAAGTAGACCTTGATCTGCGGAGCAGACCAGGCTCCCTGTTACCGCGATGTCGACAACTGACCTCGAACAACCCAATTTCGATACGAAAAGAACGTTTGTTGATGATAGCGACGATGATACGGATCGGGTCTACTCGAAACGGCGCAGAACATCGAACGATGAACTCATGGATGGCTGGTGGAGACAGTCAGCAGAGATTAAGCTTTCGCAGGACGACTACACTGTGGGTTGGATATGTGCGCTTCCGATCGAGTTGGCCGCGAGCCATGCAATGCTGGATAAGGTTCACAAGAGCCTTCCAATGGTAGAAAACGATACGAATGCGTATATCCTAGGGAGCATTGGGGGACATAACGTTGCGATGGCATGCTTGCCATCGGGTCAATACGGCACAAATAACGCAGCGACCGTCGCAGGTAACATGATGCGAAGCTTCAAATCGATCCGCTTTGGATTCATGGTTGGCATCGGCGGAGGAGTTCCTGGCGAGATTGACATTAGGCTTGGAGATGTCGTCGTTGGCACCAGCGTCATCCAGCACGACCTAGGAAAGATCGTGGAAGGTAGTGGATTCCAAGGAACTGGGACACCAAGAATACCCCCACAATCTCTTCTAAACGCCATTTCGAAACTTCGCGCGCTCCACGAGGTAAGAGACAGCAAGGTCATGACATTCTTGCGCGAGATGCAAGAACGCTACCCAAAACTGGTCGATTACGACTTTCCAGCCTCATGCCAGGACCGTTTGTTCCGCATCACAAATCATCATGATCATAGCCACCTAGGCGGCTGTAGCAGTTGCTCTCTCGAACTCTGTGAGCGACCATCCCGAGACAACCATAACCCCCTCATTCACTATGGGGCGATCGCTTCTGGCAATCAAGTCATAAAATGTGGCCAGCGGCGGGACGAGCTAGCAAAAGAACGCAATGTGATTTGCTTCGAGATGGAAGCCGCTGGCTTGAGCGACACCTTTCCCTGTGTTGTTGTGCGAGGCATATGCGACTATTCGGACTCCCAGAAGAACAAGGAATGGCAGAGATACGCCGCGGCGACTGCAGCGGCTTACACGAAGGAGCTCATCCTGATCGTCGCATCAAGAAGACCAAGATTCAAGATTGCTGAAGCTCATGCTTCAGAACATACTTTGGTTAAGGGCAAGTATATTCCGATTATCTGGTAAATACATCTTGCTAACATCTTCCAAAGCACAAGAGGCGCTGAAGGCTCGTCGGAAGGCATTACTAGAGTCGCTGCGATTTGAGCAGATCGATGCTCGCCATGCCACGATAAAAAAGGCCCATTCGAAGACCTGCGAGTGGCTCCTGAGCGAAGAATTGTACAAACAGTGGCTAGACCCTTCCCGCACACCTGACCATCGTGGGTTCTTCTGGATTAGTGGAAAGCCCGGAGCCGGAAAGTCTACAATCATGAAGTTCGCCTTGGGTCGCGCAAAAAAGGCGGCGCAAAAAAACGCAGGGATCATATATTTCTTTTTCAACGCTCGCGGAGATAACCTGGAGAAGTCAACTTCTGGCCTGTATAGGTCGCTCTTGCTTCAATTACTTGAAAAGTTCCCCGACTTACAAACAGTCCTGGACGAGTCGATATCCACCACAAGCGAACACACGAGTTGTCCTACTATTGAGGAGATTCAAGCTCTTCTTCGCAACGCTATTGCAGGGCTGGGTCAGCGCCAAGTTACTTGCTTCATCGATGCTCTGGACGAGTGTGATGAAATCGAAGTCAGAGATATGGTCGTGTTCTTCGAGGACCTCGGGGAAGAGGCTATAGCCAACGATGTACAACTTCGGATATGTTTCTCAAGCCGCCACTATCCTCATATTGATATTCGATATGGCCTGAAGCTGGTTCTTGAGAATCAGTCCGGTCACAGCAGAGACTTGGAAAGTTACGTTCAGAGCCATCTCAGGGCGGGGAAGGGTAATTATGTCAGCGATATCCGAGCCAAAATCCTCATGAAGGCTGGAGGGGTGTTCATGTGGGTCGTCCTTGTGGTTCAAGTCTTGAACACTGAGTTTGTCCGCGGCCGAAGGTCCCGAGTTGAACAAAGGCTACAAGAGATACCGGCTGGACTCAGTGATCTATTCAAAGATATCTTGAAACGGGATAGCACCAACATCCCGGATCTCCTACTATGCATTCAGTGGGTGCTTTTTGCGAAGCGACCGCTAGCTCTGAAGGAGTTTCACTTCGCAATGCTATCGGGACTTCCGGAGCTGCAGGAAAAGCCATGCGTTTACGACTCAGAGAACGATACGGATGAAGAGATGCGTCTCTTCGTCACAGGATCTTCTAAAGGGCTTGCCGAAATCACCAAATCAACCACGCCAACTGTCCAATTCATCCACGAATCCGTGAAAGACTTTCTCGTAAAGGATAACGGCCTTCGAGAACTCTGGCCTGAGCTCGAGGGTAACTTTGAAGTCTTGGCCCACGACAGATTGAAGACGTGCTGTCATTCGCATGTTACAGACGGCGTCATCGGTCAACTACAGATTCCCAGTACCGAAAACCTTCCACGCGCGAATTCGGACGAGGCGAAGGTCATGCGACAATTGTCTGTGGAGAAATTTCCATTCCTCGCATATGCAACTCAGCACCTATTCTACCATGCCGATGTTGCAGCTAAGGATGTGTCTCAGGATGATTTCCTAGATCAGCTGCAACTGGAAAAGTGGATTCATGCTTCGAACTTGCTTGAGAAGTATCAGAATCATCGTTACCAGTCGACAGCGTCACTTACATATATTCTTGCTGATAAGAACTTTCCCAATCTCCTTCGAGGATACGTCTATCGCCACCCAGTCTGTGACGTCGAAGGAGAACGTTACGTGTACCCAATTTTTGCTGCGTTGGCAAATAGGAACTGGGCCACGGTGAACGTATTACTTGGCCAGGCAGATGCCGTTTTACCTAAGGAAGAGCTTTTCCTCTCTGCGAACTACAGGAAGGAATTTGACTCTGCGAAGACACCAAAATTCCATCCAGTGAATTGGGCCATCAGCACAAGCCACTACAAAATGGCTGAATTAATGATCCGTTCCAGGATGTACGACTGTTCGAGGATAGACAGAGAGCGAAGGTCGCCTCTTCACTTGGCTGCACTTGCAGATAATGCCTTTCTTACGGAAGTGTTACTTGAAAACCTGTCTTCCGTTAGCGGCAAAGTTGAACACCGAGACTCTTTGAAAGATTTGGCTGTAGACGAATCCACCGAACGCGAAGACATCCCCAAGCGCGCGAGTATGCGTGCGCATCTCAATCAACCAGATGTCTCGGACCAGACGGTTATTTCACTGGCCTGTGTGTATCTCAAGGAAGACATCATCCGAGTTCTTCTAAAATTCGGCGTGGATTTCTCCGACAGTCGTGCCCGTGTGACTCATATTACGCCTCACAACAAATTGAACAAGTGGCTTGCAGCAATCCTCATTGAGAGGGTTTCGTGGCCTAGGGAGAAACTTCTCACAATAGCTGTGGAAAATGAGAACGCGGAAGTCGCGGGCCTCGTTTTGGAGTGCCAAGAGTTCATCCATGATGCCGTCGACTTTAATAGAGAATCGTATCTTACAAAAGCAGCGAGGTATGAAAGCATAGCCACGCTCAAGGTACTACTCGACAAAGGATTAGGTGTCGGAAGTCGGCCTTGGGATGCCGACGGGCACCTTGCTAATGCAGCCTCTGTCGGTGACGAAGGTTTGGTTACGTCCCTACTCGAGAACGGCGCGTGCGTGGAAAGTGATCGGCCGCTATATGGTGCCTGCCGGCGCGGCCAAACCGCCATCGTCAAGATTCTCCTCGAGCACGGCGCGCGCATTGACCGAGCTGCTCTTGACGGTACGCCTCTTCACATAGCATGTTCTGGTGGGCATGTCGCTATTGTCAGGCTTCTCCTCGCAAAAAAAGCACAGATCCACGACACGGCTGGATTAGGCCCAGAAGCCGGCCGAACTCCTCTCCACTTAGCAGCTCTGGGTGGCCACGAGGCAGTGGTTCGCACTCTCGTTGCCGCAGGGGCAGAGATTGGCCGTTTAGACGCCAAGAAGCAAACACCTTTAGATTTGGCATCGTTTGGTGGGCACGCCGCTGTGGCCAAGTTCCTTGCCGATGAAGTAGCCCTGGTCGATGCCATAGAGTGAGGATATCATGCCTCCCATCTAGCACGAAGCGGCGATGAATGATGTGGCCATGAGGCGGTGACTTGCACTGTTCCTGCCGAAAGGGGAAATCTCCATTGTCAAAATGCCTAGATCAAACGCTGCTGATGGACCTGGCGCAGTGTTTTCACAAGGGCATAACATTTTGGGAAGCCTGTTTCGGTCTCTGCTGCCAGAACCAAACATGGTAGGAAACATGAGCGATAAATATACAGCGTGTGAAACTGGGAGCAACTCAACTATTTCACCTCACACTAACGCCTGGTATGTTCAGTCGAGGTATGCTGGGGTTATGATTATCACCTGGAACAACCCTCCATTTAGGGCAATGATGATGCATCAATATTGATGACATGGCTAGACCTCCTATTCTATGGAGAAATGGAGCTTGACAATTGATGTGATTGAATCTGGAACCACGGATGATGAACCTTGGAGAGTCAGCTCTATTAAGACTATGTATGCTGCATGCAAGTTTGTCTGTGAGAAGCCACTTCAAGGTGTATAAATCAGCGACCTTAGTGAAAAATCCAAGTGAAAAGAAAAGCCCACCAGGGACCCATCGGATTGCCCTTTTGTGCAAGTCAACTGGATAACAATTGAACCGACACGAGCGTCAACTAAGATACCGATGTAATCAATGCGCTGTCATTTTTGACGATCAAGTGATGTCAGCCCAAGGTCCAGACCGCGTACCGAATATTTATGGGGCATCCGCGCTGCACGCTGCGCGTTTGCCCTACAGAAAACGTTAACGACGCGTGATCCTGGGGAAGCGGATGGGTAGGTGCGGCTACGTCGTCATAATCGTGGGGATCGTCAGGAGAGGGCGGCTTGGGACTGGGTTGTTTGCCTAGCGGCAACGTCACAGGTTGTTTTGGTTGGAGAAACTGCAGGAAGGCAGCTGCTGCCTGCCTTTTGGATAGCATTCGTTCGCTGCTTCCTTTAGAGAGGGGAAAGTGTTAGAGAAAGCATAAAAGACCTGCAATTTCAGTATTATTGACGTGAACTCTTTTCATTCTATCAACATCCAAGATACCCATCTGCGACCGTCAACATCAACGAACGAACCGTCACTCACATCCAATTACACCTACCAATCCATCAACATGGCCAGCACCAACCCCGCCAACTTCGCTAACCTGTGCGTCCATCCCACTCCTCGGTGGACATTCGAGCTAACGAGTTCAGCCCTACCGAGGAAGTCCAGGCAATCGCATCAAAGGGCGGCCAAGCCAGCCATGGCCCCGAGGAGGTCATCTCCCCGACCGGCAACCTGAACCCAGGCAACTTCCAGAACCGGTATGCGCCTTCCTTCCTTAAATGACAATTCCCCGCTCTATCCGAAAGGGAGGATGTATCTCAATATCTGGGAGGTTGACTGACGTGCGTGCAGCCCCACTGAGGAGGTCCGCGAGATCGCAGCCAAGGGCGGCCACGCCAGCCACGGCCACGGCGCCGGTATCCACACCTCGGCGGCCGGCAACGGCAACCCCGCCAACTTTGCCAACCGGTACGACCCGCTCCCGCCCCGCTCCGGCATTTGAACCTTCCAAGACGAGGGTTGCTACGTGCATGCATTTTGCTAACCCTTCTTAACTAAAAGACCCAAGGAGGAAGTCCAAGAGATTGCCGCCAAGGGCGGTCACGCCAGCCACGCGGGCGGTTTCGCCAGCATGGACCCCGAGAGACAGGTGCGTTTACTCGTAGTCGCTGCAGAAGTTCCTTTCTGAGCGCCGTTGTCATGGTTGCCACCACGATTCTAGAATACCGTTTCGCTGACCGTTTGTTTTTTTATCACAGCGCGAGATCGCGTCCGAGGGCGGCAAGGCGTCGTCCGGGTCCTTTGAGCCCGGCTCTGAGAAGGCGCGGGAGGCTGGTCGCAAGGGTGGTCTCACCAGTGGTTCTGCTTAAACACCTCCACTGCGCAAGCAATATTGTACGATAGAAAGAAGGGCCACGACTTGACGAGCAAATAGGGATATGATCTGCAGGGTCTCCGTCGAATGATTATCTGATATTTTCTCAACATTTGCGTTTGTTGTGCTTGTCAGGGTGTTCCGCCCAACGTTCGGGCCGCGCGCGGGATATGCCTTCCGCTGCGGCCAGAAAAGCTTGGACACACTCAGATGCATGCTTTGTGGGTGATATCGGATCAATAACAATCACGGGCGTGACCTTTTCAAAGGTACGGATGGGTCTAGGCCCTCCCTCGGCAGATCACCTCAGTCTGGTTTTCGTCTCGACTTACATGAAGTGTGTTTGTTTGGCAGTCGCCCTCCCGGATTCTCAGGATACAAAGCCTGCCCGCAAAGGAAACACTCACGAATGCAAAGAAGGCAGATCGGAAACGAAGCGCCTGCCACCAGATTGTAACCTTCCCAATCGTGGTTGGTGGGAAAAGGCGGCGCCAGGTTACCGGAAGTCTCCCTCGGCAAGCGCCGACCGGAGAGTTTCCCCCCCTTTGCCTTTTCTTGTTTACCCCACCCAGTGGCCCGCGGCCCCGGCAGTCCCTGCGCTCGATGCATAGCAGCAGCAGAAAAGAAAAGATGAGGCTGTCCTTGCGCAGTGAGTGTGAGGTGAGTACCGTGAAGGTTTGTCCGCGGATAAGGGTCCGGCGCAAGGTCCTCCGTCAGCATGGCCAGCAGTCACCAACGCAAGTATTCGTACGTGTAGCAGCCACGTTGGGCATCCTAGGCCGGTTAGACGGCTTTCCCTCCCAATGCAAGCACTAAGTAGGTACAGTGATGCTGCAGGTTCGCTGGTGAGGCCTGCGGCGGGAATTGCCCCAGGTGGGTGGTATCCAACGTATCAAGGTCGACGGCCCATTGCGATGGTCTGGAACGGGTGCCGCAGCACGGTGACGTAGACGAGGTGAAACCAGGCACCTCGATCGACCTTGGTCCAGCGAGCAGGACCAGCCGGTACTCACCCACGGAGAAGTGATTACCGCTTCTTTTTTTGTTTTCCCCAACCTCGCAGTGCTGTAAAGTATGGCGGTGACTAATTCCATTTATTGGAGAGAGGGAGGGAACAATAAAGTAAAGTAAAGATAAGCTACGCAGCGGGCATCATCATGCAGTGCTGGCACTTTAATCTACCAGCTGCAAGACACCGTCGCAGCCAATGTCACAGGCCGGACACGCAAGAGCGGCACCCCCAGATTCGGAGAGATGGCGTTCCAGATCTCGTGCCAGCCCTTTCTCCTCTTTGCCCAACTTGGGCGTGGCTGCCATCGCAGATGATCGGCCCAGGTTTGGTCCTTCTTTTTTTCGCTTTTTCGGTTTTGCTAGGCTAGCCCTGAAAGTATGTAAACTGGCGTGCTCCCAGTGCCCATCTGTTTAGGCTGTCCGTCCCTGAATGTTTTGCTCTGCTATTTGAAAAAAAGTGCTCATCTACCTGATCGTACGCTCTTACCGCTCGAGATTCAGAGAGCCTGAATTGGCTTTCCTCGTATTCCAGTAATCAGTGAAACCTTCCGCCTGCCCTGCGCCGAAGCATCTCCCCCGGGGGATCCCCAGACAATCCGCGGTCGATTTGGAAACAGGACCCCGTCGAGAGTGTTGGGTTGTATGATGGCTGCGGCAGTGGGAGCTCCAGCAGCGTCCTCGAGCAGTCCTTTCAGCGTGCCAAGGTGTGTGTTCAATCCTTTGCAGTATCTGTCTGTTATTGTTCATTGCTTGCATTCCCGTCATCAGTGTCTTGTGACCCCTCCCCTGCTATGCTGTGCTTCAGTGGAGGAAACGGCGAGGCCGCACCAGTCGAGTGGCTTTCCGGGCTGCGAGGAGCCCGACGCACCCGGTGGCCCCAGCTCCCCAGCCCCCACATCACCAGCATGCGCCTCAAGTGTGGCTCATCCGTCGCGCCAGCTGGCCAATGCTTCTTGCTGCTTGGAGGGGGGCTCAGCCACGGCCACGTCCTCGCACCCTCGTCATTCGTCGCTGGTGTCGCTGCATCGTCAGTCATCAACGCGAATCGAGGTGCACCGCAAGCCTCATTCGCAATGCTGTCTGGCCCCTACCGCCCTAGATTTCAGCCCAGTCCGTTCCCAGTTTTTCGTCTTTCCGCTGGTGCAACCTCGCCCGACTCCAAGAACACAGCAACACCACAGCACAGCACAGCACAGCACAATCCCCCCAGACAAACGGGCAGCGTCTGTTCTTCCCCACCCCGCCGCCGCCGCCGTCGCCGCTAGCACCTGGTCGAGGTGACCCTGTGACTGGATCCCCCAGCAGATCCCAAAGGGCCCACGACAGAGAAAGAGAAGCCGGAGACCCTCCTCCATCCCCGCCCAAAAAATTGCAGCACCACCGAAAAAAGGAAACCGCCTCGTCCAGGGTCCCTTTCTTTCTGCAGGGCGTCTGTTTTTCTTTTTGGGCTTTGATTTTTTTCAAACATCTCGTCATCCCTCCCCCATCCCTCATTCCCCGAATTGTTCACATTCCCATTTCCCCTCTCCCCCTCCTTTCTCCCCTCAACTCTCTCCCAAACACCACGAGCAGGTGTGATCGATCCCCCAGAAAGATCGACACAACCCTCGCCTAAACCGACTTAACCTCCCCTCTGACGCAACTTCCTCGACCCGAACAGCCGCTTCCTCGCTTTTCGTCGTCATCACCACCAACAAACACAACCACAACCACAACCGCCGCCGCCGCAACCGCAACGCGAAAGCTCCGACAGCTCCTCCTCCTCCTCCGCGCAAACGCCCTCGTCCGCGTCCCTCTCCCCGACACCGAGCTCCAGCAGCAGCATCACCAAGTCCGGCCTGAGGTCGGAGTCGCGGCTCAGCATGCCTTTCAGGAAGATGGCCCGTCACTTTGGTGACACTGTAAGACTTCCTGTCTCGTTTTCCTCTCCTCCCGCGCGACCGCAACCCGTCGCTGCCGCGTCGCACTGCTCTCGCATCGTCCGACACGACGACCGGGCACATGGCCTGTCCTCCTGCCATCATCTCGTCGCCGTCGCAGGTTGCGCACAGCAGAGCGACGACGCAGGGCGGGCGAACGCGGGGTACACTTTCTGATGGGGGAGGCCCGTTTCAGCGCTGCACTCCAAAAACAGACGAGACCTGTATGAGCTGACCTGTGCTTCTTCAACGTAGCTCTCCCCGCAGGCACCTTATTTGTCGTGTAAGTCATATCCAAACCCGCGGTTCCCGCGCATCCGGCGTGGGAATCATCAGTGAATCCGACTAACAGCCTTGCGTCGCAGATCATGATATCCTCCGTACGTTCTTCCGAAACAGCGCGCCCCGAGCCGCTGCGTTCCGTCCCTCCCGAGTCGTCGAACTAACCTATCCCAGTAACCTACGAAGACATCAAGTCTCTGAAGAACGATTGGTTAACAGATAACGTACGTGACTCGCCCTCGTTCTATCCTCGACACTCGCTAACGTCTCTAGAATATCGCCTTCTGGGAAGAGTACGACCCCTCAATGCTCCCCTCTCCCCCGCAAACCTAACAAACCTAGATGGCTCGAGCGCGAGATCCTCCCGAAATACCCCCAAGCCCGCATCATCCTCCTGCGGCCGTCGATGACCTTCCTCCTAATGAAAGAGCCCGACATGCGCCAAATCCGCTCCGCCCTCCCCGACTTCTCGAAAGTAACGCACATTTTCCTGCCGATTAACGATGCTCGAAACGTCGCACAGGCCGAGGGCGGCTCCCACTGGTCGCTTCTCCTCGTCTCCGCCATAGACGGCGTCGCCTTCCACTACGACTCCCTCGGCGGCGCAAACTACGCCGAAGCCCGCCTCGCAACGCAAAAGATGTCCGAGATCCTCGGCCGCCCCCTCAGGTTCCACAACCTCGACGATTCCCCGCAACAAGAAAACGGCTCCGACTGCGGCGTCTTCGTCTGCATCCTCATGCGCCACCTCCTCGTCAAGCGACTGCTCTCGGCCAATGCTAGGGAAAAGGTCAGCATGAGCATGGCGAACAAGCTCATCGACTCCCATGGTGGGCGCAAGGAGATGCTCAAGATCATCGAGAGCCTGAGAAAAGAGGGCGAGAGGAGGAGATCGTAAGCGCCTTCCTTTACCACTCCCCGAGTCCTGACCCCCGGACTTTTGCTTCACGCGAAAAAACTTGTCTTGTGTCTTTGTTGTTATGCCTCCCAAAACTTGTATTATGCCGAAAGGGTTCCCTGACACCCCTTCTTTAAAAAGGAGAAGCGCGTCACCGTATTCGTCAAAGACGCCGCCGCGAATCGAATAGTACCTCCCGACGACCGATCGATCACACCGAAATGACGACTACCACTACTACACAAACTTTCAATTCTTCTCTAATGTTTTCGATAAACGATATCCACGAAGGCATGCACCCATTGTATTTGTTCTCCAACAAACCTGTCCGAATAAGCAACACAAAAAGAGTCACGAAGTATGAGCGATTGGCAAGAGGAGGCGGGACGAAGTTTTAACCGGCGGACTTGTCGATTGAATCCGAGTACGAAACAGTCGAAGGTTTCTGGTCTTTCAGCGAGGGAGGACTTGCGAGAGGGATAACGCGGGGAGGATCCATGCAGACGAACGTAGAGCGAGGAGGGGCCATATTTGGCGATGTTCAAACTGGAGATGGGGAATGGTCGAGGCGAGGCGTTTAGGCGTGCTCAACGCCAGGAGATCCTTAGGGGGTGGATTTTGATTTTTACATATTCTTCATCTCGTGCCTAGGCGGGTGGGTGGAATTTCTAAGCAGGCATCCTTTACCCTAGGCCTATCCTGGCTTTCAACCTTCCATTTGAGCATGCATGTGGTTGCCATATGTCACCCAGTGAGGATAGGTTTTGTATCCAGGCTAAGTAAATATCTAGAGGACTACCTAACTCACGTGGGTCTACTACATTGTTGAGTTTAATGATTTCCTTGTCTGTTCGCATTGCCCACTCTGGGTCCTTGTTCTCCTCCGCACCCAGGTCCGTCATGGCCTCGCAGTATATGCGTGCTTCGGTCCCGAACAGTATCCCAGACAAGCACACCGTTACGGTCAAGCTCAAATGCAAGTCGGGTACCATCGTACGACATTGCGATAGCATTCATCAGGCCACCTATCCACAGGTAATAGCGATGACCTGTGACGAGATTGAACACTTTCACTCCTGAAAAAGAAGCAGAAACAACGTGATAACCGTCGTGTGAAATTGCAACCGACCGCACGGACATTTCGTGGTGAAGAGTCTTAACGCAGGCGCCTGTGGCGGTCTGCCAAATTCTAACAGTCTTGTCGTGTGAAGCTGAAGCAACCACGAGTCCATTCCCGGAGAGAGCCACTGACAAGACGGCTGCACCATGGCCTTCAAGTGTGTGTGTGCATTTGCCATCCTGCACGCTCCATAGCTGAACAACATTGCGATTGGAACCTGACGCAAGTGTAGCACCACCCCTTGAGAAGGTAACAGAGCAAGGACGGCCTTGGGGAAAGAGGGTTTTGATATGGCGGCCAGTCATTGTATTCCACAACTCAATACCGGAATCAGACGCTACTGCGAGAGTGATCCCATCGATTGAGAAGGTCACAGAGTGGGCTCTGCCATCCGTATGTATCGTTCGTACACAGTGGCCTGTGGTAGTTTCCCATAGCTTGACAGTTTTCTCGTTAGATGCAGAGGCTAAGATTGACCGATCAGAGGAGAGTTCCACTGAGTTGACATGGCCTCCGTGTCCCTCGAGCGTTTGTATGCATGGGCTCCAGTCCTCGTCCGCGACGGGCTTCAGAGGCCACTGAGGCTCTTCCGTACTGAACAGGACTCTGATGATGCTTTTTGTTGGACTGAACACAAGTGCTGAAGAATAAACTTGCATTGGATCAAATTCAATGGGGACACGGAAGTATCGGATGAAGCGCAGCGCATCTTGGACCAAGAGTTTGTCTTCGTATAGCCCCTTCGAGATCTAGAAATAGTCAACTATGGCTGAATCAACCTGTTTGTGATGGGAGGTAAGCCAACCTCTATAGTCTGCCGGATTCGATGCATAGATGATATGCCATCGGAAATACTTCGCAAAAGACTCAGTGCCTCTAGCCAGTGAAGGAAATGATCTTTAATGAACGAACGGACTTCGCTAAACCCATGTTCTCCCCCACTCTCATCCAAGAGGTGTTCTGCCCAATATACACACGCGTACCGAATGGGCTCCAGCGGATTGGGAGTCGGGGGACAGATTTCGTCGAGTGGAATTCCGTGTTTATCAATGCCATAAACGTTCCGTCGCAGCGTGTTAGACATAGATTCCAATAGCCTCGACAGGACTAGTCCATGACTTTGAGCGATGCCTGATGGCATGATCCTGTCTGTTTGCCTAAGCAGGAAGTCTTTGGCCGATTGGTGGATGAAGTACACCGTGTTTTCCCGTATTATCAAAAGGGAACTGCACTCTTGTACAATCTCCTCCGCATATTCGTTATGAACCAAACAGGTAAGTTCTGCCAAGTCAAGAGGACGAGTAACAATTGACATTACTGCCAGAACCTCGGTACAATCCTCTGCATCCGCCGATTGAAGGATTTGGCTCAGGAGTTTGTCGTACAATGAATCTAATCCTTGGGGGAACGCTCGAAGCTTTCGCTGTGTATGTCTTTTTCCAACACTCTTATCGGCCAGTTGTTCATAAACCAAGGCAACCCAAAGAAACGTGTTGCTTGCATTCTCAATAAGATAGTCTTGTACACTAGCTTTCATCTTATCATCGTAGCGTTTCAGATGTGCCAGCTGGTGCACTTTGTGTCGTATGTAATTGTCCACAGCGGCCGAGATAACGTCCTCATTCAGCTCCAAGGACAAGTAGATCTTCGAGTCCTCTAAAGCCATGGACAAACCCATGTCTATAGATAAGGAGAGACGACTCGAGACAATGACTTTGGCATGCGCTGTCAGGTCGATGATAAAGCTTACAAGCTGTTCAAGACCCGAGGTGCATTCGTCAAGAGCATCGACGACCAGAACGACGTCACAGAGGCTTTCGTGACTGACTGCAGACCGCAACATTCTAGTCAGAACTTCCCAGCCGTTGGCGTCCTCAAATAATTGTTTACCAGCTCCTGCACGGTCATACTCTGTTCGAATCAAGTCAAGAATAATAGGATGTTGATCAATGATCATATAAAGAAGGCCTCGAAGCACCGAAGTTGCGGTATTCAGTCGTGCGTCGGTTACCTCGCAAAAGAAGAAGAATGTTGATTTGTATCCCATGGCGGCCAACTCGTCAATGACGCCGCACAGTAGCATAGTCTTGCCCTTGCCCGGTCCACCTTTGATCCATAACAGCCGCTTCTCAGCTCGCCATTGACAAAAGTCATTGTGTTTGAGGATCCAGCGGTATGAGTCTTTCAAGAGATTGCCTTTGGTGCGCTGGATACGAGATTTGTCGTCGCGGGGATCGGTGACCCGCAGGTCGGCGAGAAAGCTGTCATTCTCCCTGTTGCCTATATGCGGCGTCAGTGTCTGATGTTGACACATGAGACTGTCCCAAATGAGGAACGGAGGGGTTGCAGGGACGCATTTACGAGATGAGAAGCTGACACAGAGACGGGAATATGAACATGAATAGTATCAGATGCATTGGGAAAAGACTTGTTTCAGTTTGGAACAAGAGTCGTACCAAAGTTAATTTTGGTCGCGTTGTACTGGGGTCCACAGCCTGAGTTATTGTGCTGCCCCCCGGAACCCAAGTTATTTTGCTGAGGCCCTGGCCCGGATTGGTAGAACCCCGTTTGCACTCGCGCTGTCGCGTTGTGCTGCATATTGGAGTTCATGGCCAGGCGCCGAAGCTTAATTTGACATGGTGACGGGCGAAAGGCTATGGTTTGTTGTGTACGCAAACCGCCCGGTCAAGCAGGATGGTGGTGGGCTGGACGCAGCCTTCTGCCTGACTATTATGATGTTGTCGGACCGCCTCGCTGTGAAAGCTGAAAGAGTATGTTCACAATAGTCTTCGTGTGTCAGATCAAAGAATCGTTGCAAGAGATTGAGAAAATACGACGAGATGACGCGTTGAGGCAGGTAAATGCAGCCGGCTGAGTAAATTCTCAACGCCTCACAAAGAAAAAGACCTCATTCGTCCCACGTCGATACTGAAACGTTGCACTATTTAGAAAATCCACCTTAGATGTTGATTGATTCGATCTTGGCATAGTTCTCGTTGAAAACATGCAGCGTCTTCGCAACAACGTGCCGGGAAGGTGAATGCCAGTAGACGAGGCAATACCAGTCGCAACACCAGCCGCATCAAGAGTAAGATCACTGACACCAGAACCCATGCTCGTAGTAAAGTCGAAGACAGCATTCTGCGCCGCGGCCAGAGGGTTCGCGCTGCGGTCGAAGTAGGCAGCAACGAAGGGGCCGTTGGTGCGGACGTTGGTGAGCTTGTCAAAGTTGGCCGTGGTGCTCTCGTGGCTGCCGGGCAGCAGGTTGATGGTGTAGTCGATGATGATGATGCCGAGGACCCGGGCGGCGGCATTGACGACGTGGATCTTGAAATGGAAGTTTGTGGCGCGCTTGCTCAGGCCGGTGAAGAGGGCCTCAGAGTAGGTCGTCAGGGCGAGACCCCTTGTATCGGCGGTCTCGGGCTGCTCAAAGTCATCCTGAGGGGCATAGGCGGCATCGTCGCTGGGGACCTCTTGATTGGCCACGGAGACCTCGGCGACGGGCATAGGGGAGGCGGCCACAGACGAGACGGCGGCAAGGCTCACAAGGACAGCAGATATGGAGAACTTCATTTTGGATAAGGAGTGTGGTAAAAGAGAGTTTTCGTAAAGAGTGTGGTTTGTGAAAGAGTGGTAGCGAATGTTGTTGTTTAAACTGTTGATGGTGACGAGGACAGCAGAGACTGAAGAACACGGCGTAGACAGCGGCTTATACACTTCTCATGGGGCCTAGGTTGTGACAGAATCCCACAAAGGCATTTGCTGCTCGTGGTCTGAGATGAGTACTGCTCAGCAACTCGGGAAAAAAGTTTCCACCCACCATATCCTTGGCATTTCTCACTTCATGGAGTCTTACACGGAACTCATCGGTACTGCCGCGTTGAGAGATGGTATATGGGATATGGCCTGGAGTTTTCTGAGACGGTCTAGGGAGTGAGAAAGCCTAGGATATTGCCCGTATTCTCAATGTAACCAGAACGACTCAGAAGGCTACCGCTTGATTCCCCGGAAGGAAAATTGCGAGACTGCAAAGATTGTATTCTTTGGGAATACGTACTGCATGTTATCACAATTATTGCTCCCAGGAAGTGTCGTGGAAATGTGGATAACTTAAAACTATTTCCATTAAAGACTATGTATTAGGTGGTATTATTGCATGGAATAATACTAGCAGTAGAGCCTTAACGCAAACAGGGAGAACCTCCCTCCTGCTCCTTAATCTGAAGTAAATACTGATAGAGCCTCCTTTAGTTGAATAAGCTTAGGGCCAGCCCTTCGCAGAAAGTATCAGTAGAAATAGCTTCTGATGAGAACTATTAGCCTAATGTTTTCCTTTCTATTAGTGCGTAACACAGCAGACCTATAATGTGCCTGCTAATACTCTGCCACCAGACCTCTAGTAGAGTTCCGACGATAGTGAAAAAACGGGTGGATAATTCAAAGTACATTACGAAGTGTTGTTACTTTCAAGGAGTCATCACAGGTAGTTCCTCGCCTGGTATTAACGCTAAGCTACCAAACTTTCTTGATAGAATCCTTGACACTATTGGAACAGAAAAACTCCGTGATGTCCTTGATGAAGTTATCTGGGCATTCCAGGGACGAAAAGTGACCGCCCCTCTCATACTCCTTCCAGAACTGCACATTTGCGGCCTGCTGGGCCCAGTCCTTTGGACACTGCAATTTACTGTAAGCCCCCTCGTACGTGAAAGCTCTGGACAGATGTGACGCCGACTTACGTGAAGCTGTTCTTTGGCGTACATGCTGACGCCAGTGTGACAGGCGACGTACGCCTCGAATGTCTTCTCGGCCTCGCGACGAGACCCGAACGCCTCGCGATAGAACCTCAATCCGGGAGTGGCGCCTTGGATCCAGTGCATCTTGACGAGGGTGATGATGGCGTCGTTGGTGAATGCCTCCTCGACGTCACCCCAGTCGTGAAACTTCTCCACAAACCAAGCGAGCAGCCCGAGAGGGGAATCCCCCAGCGCAAACCCGAGCGTCTGTGGCCGGGTCTTCTGCTGCTCCAGATAACCGCTCTGGTCGGCCTCGAAATTCCGCCTCACCCTCAGCGCCTCGTGCTCGAAGGGGGTGTAGAAAAACCTAGAGAGACACCACCGGAGATAGGCCCTGGGCGCCGAGAAGGGTTTCGGGGGCGGGACTGGGAACATGTTCAGGTGCTGTGCCCTGACGACGGCGGGATACTGTAGCGCGATGGACCGGGTGATGAACGAGCCGAAATCGCCTCCTTGCGTGACGAACCACTTGTAGCCCAGCACGTCCGTCATGAGTATCTTGTAGGCCCGCGCTACGATCTCGGGCCCCACCCCGGACACGGAGGGGGCCGGGGAGAAGCCGAAGCCGGGGATCGACGGAGCGACGAGATGAAAGGCCTGCTGGTCCGGGCTGCTGGGCTCTGTAAGCTCCCGGACCACACGGGCGGCTTCTACAAAAGAGCCAGGCCAGCCGTGGGAGAAGAGCAAAGGTATGGCGCCGGGCCTTGAAGACGCTGTATGGGTGAAGTGAAGAACGAGACTGCCATAGCCTGGGACATCGACCTTGACGAGGTAGTGGTTGAATATAGTATTGAGAAGTTCCTATGGACGAGATGAGGTCGTCAGTATTACATCGCTGAAGACAAGAGAGAGTGTTTGTTCATGCAGCGTGGTTGACCGCAAGGACTCACCTCTTGCGCGCTCCAATCGTATGTGTTTTGCCAATATTCGGCGAGCTCCTTCACTGCGAACACTTTGGTTCCTTGGCTCCAGTCTTGAGGTCCAAAGTCGATCTGCTCCTCTGGGTATCGCGCCAGGCCCAGCTTTTGTTTGGTGAGAGACAGGAAGTCGTTCTTCACTCCCATCTTGACTTTTTGAGGGCGATCGACCTCGAGGTCTCCCGTCAAACCATTGAAAATGAACGGGCTCATGTTGAAAGGAGGAGGCGAGGGAGGGAAAGTCTTCCGGCGCGTGATCGCTACCTAATTAGTGAGGTTGGCAAGGGGTGTTTCTGTCGACAACCTCAAATCCAAGGAGCAAGGGACTGACCACACGTTTAAATCTCGCAGCTCTTCGTTCCGAGTGTAGTGTGCCAAGGTTTTGTAACCGTAATATTTAGAAGCATATCCAAGATGATGTAATGCCCTCACCGTACATCCTTTCTTCCATCCCCAGGCTGGAGCAACCCCAAGTGACAATCGAGGTCCACACGCCGCCAGGGACTTTGTGGGCCGCCCCCAGCGGCGCTTGCGTTTTTAACGGCAAGGCCTGGCCTCACTCGTTCACAACCATCGCTGTCTGAGACTGTCTGGGGTTTTAATTTTGCGGTTAGCCTCAAAGTAAACTGCCACTGGCGCTAAGAGAGTGAATGAAGCGTATTTTACCACACCCGGCCTCGGGGAAGAAATCGACGCTTCCAGCTGCCTTATTTGATCCTCTAACTCTCCTGCAGCACTGCACCATTACCAATGTCGGGAGGTGGGTGCTTCGTTGCCATCATTGGTGATCGTAGTCAATTCTTCAGAGAGGCGGAAAATGTTGACGTGGCTGGGTTCCTTGCCTTCTCATGTCTGCCCATGTCTGCATAGGATAGTTGTGTTTATTCTGGACATCGTCACCGCAGCAACCTTGTCAATCAACTCAATCCATGTCCAAGTTTGGTTTGCGAATTATGACACATGAGTACAGGTGACTCCTGGATGAAAACATCAAGTCAACGGACATGTTGATCAATTTCTGCTACATACATCACTTCTGTAGCCAGTTCATTATCGGTTACTCCAACTTGGGCCGAGAGCTAATCAGGGCCGCGTACTGGACTGCCGGCTTCCAGTCAACAGCAGAGCTGTAGATGGCAAAAGCAGCCCCCAGACCACGAACGCAGCCAGAACCTTGCCCATACCCGAACTTTGTTGCTGATCGCCGGCGGGTCCCCTGATCCGAAAGTCGGACCAGCGGGGGAAGATGGTCCTGAGCCAGTACTTGTACATGGGGTCCGGGTAGATGAAGGTATTTTTCTTCGTGACGGGGTCCATCCACCAGCTTTGGCAACCGCTGTTGAACACGAGTCCTTGGACCTTGCCGTGGACCCACTGGAGATCGCGCCTCTGCGCCTCGGGCGTGGGCATAATGGAATCAACCGGCGAGCGTCTCCGGAGGACGAGTCGCAGGAGACGACACGAAAAGTTGATCTGGCACTCGGAGTGGAAGATAATCGAGTGCTGTCCGGTGGCCGCGTTTGGCCCATACAGGATTAAGAAGTTGGGGAAGCCGGTTACAAGGGTGCCCTTGTACGCCTCCGCGCCCCCGGCAGCGTCCCACACGTCGTGGATCTCGCGACCCCCGATGCCCCGGATCTCCAGCGGGTACAGCCACTTCTGGGTCAGGAAGCCGGTCGCGAAGACAAGAACATCTGCGGGGTAACGTTTACCGCTGGCCGTCTCGACGTGGCGAGGGTGAAGCTTGACCGCCGAGTCCTTGGCCAGGTGCATTCTGGGAGAGTGCAGGGCGGCAAGGTACGTCGCCGTGTTGACCCGTCGCTTGCAGCCGGGCTCGTAGTTGGGCGTGAGGATGTCGCGGTACTCCGCCAGCGCAGCCTTCTCGATATACTCGTACGTGGCGTCGCGGATCTTCTGCCTCATGCGGGCGCCGCCGGGCGTCATGAGAAACGAGAAGAAGACCTTCTCCTGCTCCCAGGCCAGGTAGAAACGATACACGCGCGCAGCGAGCGGGACGTTCTTCATGACGGCCTTGAACGTTTCCGAGTACTTTGGGTTTCCCTGGGATTCTCGTCAGCACGCACGTTCGAGATTGCCGACCTCGGCCGGAAAGGGACGCTGCTCACCCGCTCTGTCCACCAGTGCGCGCTCTTCACCAGCTGGGTGACGCTGCTGCTGGGTCCGACGTCCTTGATCAGCTCGGGGACGAACTGGGTTGCAGAAGCCCCGTTTCCAAGGACAACCACATTTTTGTTCTTGAAGTCGACGTCGTGGTTCCATCTGGCGCTGTGGAAAACTTCGCCCTCGAACGATTCGTTCCCTGCAACCTCGGGCACGTAGGGTCTGTCCAGCGTTCCTATGGCGCTGACCACGACAGGAGCTTCGCGGGTGAAGGCCTCACCCGTGACGGTGCTCTTGAATTCGCAGATCCAGATGGACCGGTCGTCGTCCCAAGCGAGGCTCGTACACATGACGTTGAAGCGGCAGTGAGGCAGGATGTTGAACTTCTCGGCCACGGAAAAGAAATAAGCGTGGAGCTCGTCGCGTCCCGGGTATGTCCTCGTCCAGTCCGGCTTCAGAGCGAAGCTGTAGGAGTAGAAGTGGCTTGGGATGTCGCAGGCGCAGGCAGGGTATCTGTTGTGCCACCAGGTTCCGCCAATGTTGTCCGACTTCTCGTACAGCGTGAAGTTATCGTGGCCGAGAAGGCGCTTCAGCTGGATGGCCATGCCGAGCCCTGACACACCCCCGCCTATGATGATGACTTCCTTGCCAGTGGACATTGTTTTGAGGAAGATTCAGGGAAACGAAAGGGTAGTCAGAAACCGTTGGTTCCCTTGCGTGTTATGTCTGGCCAGGGGCATAGGCATAGGCATAGCCATGGTCCGTCCGTCCGTCTTTTTATCATTGAGCGGCGGGATGGCGTGGGATTGTCTTCAATTCGATTCCGCCTCTTTCTTGGGATGCCGTGTGCCAGCTCCTCCCGGCCGGTACATCTTTGGCTGCTTTGCCGCGATGAGGGCGGTTGTCAGCGCCAGATTTGAGTCTGGTGAATGCGTTTTTGTTGTTGTTGTTGTTGTTGTTGTTGTTGTTGTTGTTGTTGTTGTTGGTGATGAGGGCGAGCATAATTACGCGGTGGGATCCATGGGATGCAGGCGGAACGGAACGGTCTGAGCGCGAGCGCTTGCGTTGTACCGATCTGGGCATGTGGAAGCGCTCCCGCCGGACGACACGCCGCGAGCAGACGAGACCCAAAAGCAAGCGAAGGCCACACCAATCTCGATGGGAACTCGACTTTGGAAGACACTACCATTTCACCATTGTCAAGAGTCTCGTGTCACATCACTGCCGCCATAGCAAACGTAGGCGCTGCCGCACAAGTTGATTACAACTACAACCCACAATATGCCCCCGCGAACTAGATCTCGCTTCGGATGGTAAGTCCGACTGCCATTTGTTTCCTGCCTGGCTCGCAATAGTCTCTTCGGTATCACACTCGTCTGACGTGAAGACAAAAGTCTGCCCTGCCGCAACAGAAAGAGGAAATGTGCGTTGCATGACTCCAGTGGCCCCCCCACCCGTCGAATGTGCTTCGACTTGCCGGTGATAACATTTTGGAGCGACTAGGTGATGGCAAGCGACCAGCATGTCTCAATTGCGAACGCAGAAGCCTTGCCTGCGAGTGGGGTCTGAAGATATCCTTCCATCCCTCTCGCATGCTCCGTCTCTCCGACACAGACGTCGCGACTCTGACCTCCATCGAGACGCAGTTACGTTCTGGGCGTCCCCCACGCGGTGAGCATGTTTTCCAAGGCTCTACCGTGGTAAGGCTCCTCACAAGCAACACCCCGCCAACATGGTTTCTTTGAAAGACTGACCCGCGACTGCAGCAAGGAGTTGCCGATATCGACCTTCTCTCCCAGGGAGGTCCGGAAGTCGTCGACGAGACGGACGAAGACAGATCCGCGGCTTCGACTAGAGAGTTCACAAGCCCCCATGTCCGTTGCGGCCAAGCCAATAATGTCCTTGACGAATCGCCCGTCGACGGCACAACTGGAGATCCCGACGCCGCCACGCAGACGGCTCGCCTCGACGACTGCAAACAGCTGTACCCCCCATTCCAGCGCGTTACGCCTCCATTGATACCGGATGGCCGTCTGGCGGCATCGACGTCCCATGCTGGGGCAGCCGGCGCTTTCTTACCCCCCTTTTCTCTCGGCCAGGCCGTTTCTCAAAATGCGTCGCCGCTACCTGATCCGCCGCCTTCGGTCTCGGATGCGCTGCGCGCCAGGCTCATTTCTTATTACCTAGGGGAGACAGGGACATGGTGCAACACGACCGATTCCGAAATGCACTTCACCGTCAAGGGAATCCACAAGATTATGAAGTCGATAGCTTTCTCTTCCGCCGCCATGGCCTTGGCCTCTCGCCAGCTCGACAACGCAAAGGGCGGGTCAAGCCAGCTGACCCTGAACCTATACCAGGATACAATACAGTTCCTCTTGAGGCATGATCCCAAGGTCGCCGATCCGTCCATCCTGGCGACGTGCACGTTGCTTTGTGTATACGAAATGATGTCGTCTGGAGTTCCCGAATGGAGGCGGCACCTGCGAGTACGTTTGCGTGCAAACTGAGACGCCGTGGTGGACGTTTAGCTGACGAGTCTCTCCAGGGCTGTGCGGGTCTTCTCAGGATGCGAAATTCGAACGGTAATAGCGAAGGCATCGTCAAAACCTGCCTCTGGGCCTTTACAAGAATCGGTACTTCATGCAGCCTTCTCCCCCTCCTTACCTGCCTCCTGTCTCGGAGATTCTTACATGCTCTGTTGCTAACCACACAGGTCAGACGTCTGGGCAGCGTTCATCATGGAACAGTCCACCCTTATTCCCACGGATTCCTGGGTTCAGGATGAGTCAGTCGCTTCCGTTGCCGCTAAGAACGATCTTGACGACTACTGCAACCTCGCCATCTTGATCTTTGCCAAGATTGTCAACGTCACCGGTCCAATATTACAAAACGCGGCATTATCCTCGTCAGAGGTGGCGCCCATCGTCAACGACCTATGGAATGAGCTTCAGGCGTGGCTGAGCTACCGTCCCAAGGATGCGCTTCCCCTCATGTCGGCAGGCCCAACAAGGTCGAATCCCTTCCCCACTGTCGTTTTCGCAACGTCCTCTCCTAGTAAGAAAGCATCCCACTGAATACCGTTTCCCCGCGTATCCGCTCGTCAGGCCTCTGCTTACTCCTGGCCAAGTTTGCGGACACACATTTTACCACGCGGGATGTATCCTGCTTCTGCAAACTGGCTTGTTGCAGCCCAGCCTGGACGCCAGAGACCAGGACGTGGTGAGGAGCCCACTCCTGCTGATTCCTCTCCGAAAGCCGTTTCGGAGGGACCCTCTTCCCTTGAGACGGGACCAACGCAACGTCTTGTTATAATAATTCTCTAACTCATGCCTTGTCGCGAAAGCTCGATCCGGTATGGCACGCACGGGAGCTTGTTGGCCTCAGCATAAGTAACGAATCACAGTGAGTTAAACTACAGAGAGCTTCGGGGCCTTGGGTTGCTCACAAGATTTCTTCAGCCCTAACTGGGTCAACCAGCTCCAGCCATTGTACATTGCCGGGCGGGTGTTTGGGAGTTGGAAATTGCGTCCCGGCCGCAAACATGATCTCAACCACTCCGCAGACAAGTCACGGCACAGGCAACGTAGCCTGGCGGGTTACTTCGATAACGAGCCGAGCTCAAGCATCTTCCACGCAACGACTTATTCGCGGGGACCAGCTGGTCTTCCGCGTCACGATGAGCAGCCTGCCGAGCTGGATCCAGACATGGATGACTTTCCAGCAGAGAAGATGGCCATCTTGAGACAGCTTGCGACGATTGAAAGAAGCACGGGGTGGAAAACGTCTGACAGGGCTAGAGATCTTCGAGTACTGTGGAAACTCGAACACTGATTAATTTACCTGGTTGTCTGAAAGAGGACCGCCTTTTTAACTCAACCAGAGCGAGGAAGTCGCGACAGTCTTCATGTGTAACATGTAGTGGGTATATTCGCCCAAGGGGTCGGAAGGCATTGTTGACCAGCCAGCAGACTGTCCCATCAATTGCTGAATGACACCATGACATCAGGTCCCATAATTTCTCCAAATACCCTACTATTGAATTCCGTAATTGGCCCAAAGACTCGTCGATATTTCGGACCAAAAGCTCACTCATTACTACCTCGTACTTCTATGTACGGGCGTCATTCAGCAGTTGATGGGATAATCACAAACCTGTCTGAATACCGCCGCGCTCACCACAAAATCTGGTGCGGCTGAATCCAGCCAATGAGAGGGTCGAGATCTCTCCGGCCCTCAACCTTATATCATGGCCCATACTTATTGACCCATCATTTTGGGTAGGCTTTTGCCTCACCCGTCAATCTGTACCAACAATGCCCAAAGCGGCTATGCTAACCACAGTGCCCTCGAGGCCGTCATGCGCACTGACACCATGTGTCAACCCCTTCCCCCCCGCAGGCATTGTCCCAATGGACGCAACTGCAAGCGCATGCGCCGGCCGCAAAACGTGTAGTCGATACAAGCGCAGTCCCAAGCAAGTGCCCCCCAATTGGCAATACAATCATCTTGTTTCGCGATGTCCCATCTCCCTTGAACTAAGTACTAGGTAGTGTATGCCCGTTCTTACCCCACACAATCTGATCTTTCTAGCGTCTACCCCGCCTCCACAGCACATTGACAAGCATGGATAAGAATGCCGCCGGGGGAAAGAGTTGGGGGACAGTTGCTGACAAAATCAGTTCTTGGACCTATGCCAAGTATGGAGGGATGTGAAAGGACTCATCCCAAGTACAGCTGAGCGCTCTGGACAAGCCAGACTTGTGAATTACTTTTGTACCGGCTCTGAACAACAGCAGACCATCATGTTCTTCCTAAACATATAACTTCAGCCGGGCCCCCGAAGTGTTGATTGAATTATTACGCAATCACACACCTTTTTTCTCTTCATTTTCCAGGGGACCCGGACCTGAGTCTGCAACGACTTTTGCACCTTACATACATCAATTTTCACTCACTGGGAACAGCAAAGAATGTTCTTCAAGTTAGGACGAGGCAAAAGCGTCCAGGTCGGCACCACGGTCTGTTGCTTGATTGCGTTCGTCCTCTTCGGATACGACCAGGGCGTTTTCGGAGGCATCTTGCACAACGACGACTGGCTCCGCCAATTCGACCACCCCTCGGACACCTTGACAGGCTTCATTGTATCGTGTTACAACTTGGGATGTCTCGGTGGCAGCGTATGTACGTGGACCCCGTCCTCAACTCCTGTGCCAATCACTCTTTTGCCTACCTAAGTCTCATGCATGGTCTCTTCGGAGCACCAGTAGAGCCCACGCTAATAACGTTTGTCGCCAGTGAACTTCTTCTTCGGCGACATCCTGGGCCGCCGCAGAGCCATCTGGCTGGCCATGGGCCTCGTCGTCATCGGTGCCACGTTGCAGACGACCGCGTTCCACGTGCCGCACCTCATCATTGGAAGAGTCATCACCGGTCTCGGCACGGGTATCAAAACATCCACGGTTCCAATGTAAGTTGCAGATGGATCAGGCTGAGACACGACGTGAAAGATAGACTGACGCGTGAATGACCACAGGTATCAAGCCGAGCTCTGCGACCGCACGACCCGCGGACGGCTGGTGTCCGCGGAGGTCCTGTTCGTAGGCGTGGGCATCGTGATCGCCTACTGGTTCGACTTCGGCATGTCGTTCATCGGCGGTGCTATCGCGTGGCGTCTGCCGATTGCCTTCCAGATGGTGTTCGCCTTAGTGGTCATCGTGCTTATGTTCGCCCTACCCGAGTCGCCGCACTGGCTCTTTAACCATGGTCGCGAGGCTGAGGCCGTGGATGTGCTTTGCAAAATCTACGATATGCAACCCACGGATGATCATGTTATTCGCGAGCGAACTGCAATTATTCAAGCGATCGGATACAAAGGAGCTGGAAACATGTCGAAGTCTCTCTTTAGTATCTTCAGGAACGATGAAGTGCGGACTGGGTACCGCGTGCTGCTAGCGTGGTGCATTCAGTTCATGAACCAAGCCGGCGGCATCAATCTGGTTGTCTACTACATCCCTTCGGTTCTCGTCCAGAACGTCGGCACAACGACCCGTACAGCTCAGATCCTCGGGGGCTGTATCAACATGATGTTCATGTTCGGCTCCATTCTTCCGTCTCTAGCCCTCGACCGTATGGGCCGCCGGAAGACCATGATCAGCGGCTGCTGTGGCCTGAGCATCTGTATGCTCTTAGTTGCCGCCCTGCTATCGCAAGCCGAACGCCCCAACGGCCATGTCTTTGCCACGGCCTCCATTGCCTTTTTCTTTCTGTATATGCTCATCTTCGGCATGAGCGTCAACTGCGTGCCGTGGGTCTACGTGCCTGAGATCCTCCATCTGGAGGCTCGGGCACGTGGAACGGCGTTGGGAGTTAGCTCTAACTGGTTGTGGAACTTCACCGTCGTTATGATAACGCCAGTTATCATCAACCGCTTACAATGGAAGGCATATTTGATTTTTATGGCCACGAATCTGTCGTTCGTGCCGATATTCTACTTTTTCTATCCGGAGACGAGCAATCTTCGTCTGGAAGACGTCGATCTTTTGTTTTCCCAGGGGGGCGACCCTGTTCAGAACGGACGGGAAATCTCGAAGGTGGCTGCGACTGGTGGATTACGCAGAAATTCCGTTCCAGGCGACTCGAGGGATGCGGCTGGCCTAGCAATCTCAGGATCGAACCAGAAAGGCAGACTTGAGATGTTGGAGATAGCTTAGAGGCAGTCGGGCTGGTTTTGCGGTGGCTGTTATGGACTGTGCCCAGGAAGTGCCTTATTTTAACTGCTGGAAATCGTATGAGTTTTGTTAGTCGGGCAGTGTTATTTAGCTACTCGAGCAGTGTCGCCTGTAGTCTACAATCATAGAGAGAATAAAAGAAGAAGTAATGAAGAACGATAATAAACGATAACGATAACGACGACGACGACGACGACAATAGTAATAATAGTAATAATGATACTGATAATGGACGACGATAATAGATAATAACAATACCAAAAGTGAGAATCGGAGATATAGTCACTTTGAACATAGGCTACAGATAAAATATGTGTGTATACACTGTCCGGAAAGTTAAATGACACTACCCGACTAGGATAACTCAATCGTATATGTGCACTTTCTCGGGGTCAATTCGTGATGATGTGTTATGTCTCTGACAGAATCTGCGCCTGATCAAAAGGCGAGCACCGCACACCTCCTGAAGCTTCCTTTCGTTCACGGTGGAAAGGCAGATGCCGCTAAAATGGGCTTATGGTTTCTGGTGAGACTAGCCATGGCGCCTAGAAGGAAGCGGCAAGTACGATATTGAGAGGTGGAGCTGGATGAAGTGCGATGGTGCCAGATGGTTGATTGGCAAGAAAAAGATTTGAAATGGAGGTTGCCCTTGACATAGATACCCTGTGATACCTTAGAGTAGGAAGGAGGGAAGATGCCTCGCGATGGTGTAAGTCAGCATGGCTCTTTCCCAGCTACGAACAAGGAGGCACCAGCTGTCTTTATGGACTGTTGGTATTTGATGTAGATATCGGGGCAACATTACAACAGGCGAGTGGATAGGTATTGGGGTAGTCTGTCTAGAAACCTTTGCAAAAAACGCATTCAACCGACATCTTCGCCGTTGGTGATACCGTCCTTACGTCGGACTCGGAGGTCCCTCCGCCGCCCCGTCCCCACTAAAAAAAAAGCCGCCGTCCAATCTCCACTCCGCCATCAAACTCCGCCGGCATCCCACGCCTTACATAATCACACTCCCGTCCGCCGCCCGGCGCCCGCAGCCATAGTCCCAGGCGTCGCATCTCCCATTCCCGCGCATCGCCCAAGCGTCGTCATCCAAACGCAGAAAAACCTCCGACAAACCCAATGGGAAAATAAACCTCCTCCCAACCGCCGACCTCCCTCAACCATCATCCCATCTCACACCGAACCCAGCATCATCCCAGCTTCCCCATCTCCCCAACCAAACAAATACCCGTCGAAACGCCCCTCCCGCACCAGCATCCATCTTATCATCAGCTCAACCCGGCCACCAGCACCAATCGCCACCCGCCGGCGCGTGCCCTTCGCCCAAAGATGGCATCCTCACGACAATCCGACTCCCTCGCCCTGCTATCCTGCCTCCACGAAGCAACCTCCAAACCGAAGCACGCCTACCCTCCAATCTCAAGCATCCCGCGCACATCCCCCGCCCGCCTCGCCGCCGCCTCCTCCGAATCTTCCTCCTCTGCCTCGGAAGCGACGTCCGTCCTCTACCTCGCCTACGGCTCCAACCTCTCCGCCGAAACATTCCTCGGCGCACGCGGCATCCGGCCCCTCTCCCAAACAAACGTCTCCGCCCCGGCGCTCTCCCTCATCTTCGACCTGCCGGGCCTGCCGTACCGCGAGCCGTGCTTCGCCAACACCGCGCCGCGCAAGGTCCCGCAGCTCCCGGACCCGTCTGACCCGCCGAAACTGCCCCCCGTCCCGCCGCTGCCGCAACCTCCGGTGACTACCGCAGATGTGGAGAAGGGAGCACCCACGAAGACGCCCCCGGATCTGGGCTGGTCCAAGGGCCTGTACGGCGTCGTCTACGAAGTCACGCCTCAAGACTACGCCACCATCGTCGCCACCGAGGGCGGCGGGTCGTCCTACCTCGACATCCTGACGCCCTGCATCCCCCTCCCGCCGCGCGTGTCTGTGCCCGAGAAGCCGCCGATTGATATCCCGAAGCCGTTCTTCGCGCACACGCTCTACTCCCCCGCGATCCCGGACGCCCCCGATGACTCCGACGACGACCCGCGCAAGAAATGGTACTACCACCTCATAACCCCCCCGCGCCGCCCAGATCCGACCTACGCGCAGCCCTCCGCGCGGTACCTCAAGCTCATCACCGACGGCGCCGCCGAGCACGAGCTGCCGGACGACTACCAGGCCTGGCTTGCTTCGCTGCAGCCGTACACGGTGACGAGCTGCCGGCAGCAGCTGGCGCAGTGGCTGCTGACTGGCATTTTCTTCCCTGTGATGCTGTTGTTCTTCCAGCTGAACAAGTGGGTTGCGAACAAGGAGGGGAAAGTGCCGCTGTGGCTTGGGGTAGGTTTGAGTGTGGTATTTAATATGTTGTGGATGGGGTATGATGCGGTGCTGAAGCCTGTGTTCGGGGATGGGGAGAGGACGGAGGAGGAGGACAAGAGGTGGAGGGGGGCGCCGGCTAGCGACGTGGAAAAGATGAATTTGTTGATGCGGGATTGGTAGTTTATAGGTTCAAGAACGAGTTTGCGGGTTCTGGATTAGAGCGAAGAGGATACCAAATTGATCAGAATAGCTTTTTAAATTGCTTGGATCCGTCTACATACATACGTCCAGCCCACACCATGCCGCTGTGGTATTCAATCCAGGGATATCAATGCGCGCCTATCGTTCAAACCCAGCCCGAGGCTCCTGAGCATCTCAGTGTCCATATATCCACACATGCCATTAACATTGTCCATCCTTCTCTCCTAGTTGTCCGAGACGAGGCTCGGGATATCGTCAACGCTGTGCCGCCCCTCGAGAATGCCGTTCACGGCCGTGAACAGCGGGTAGTCCTTCTCCAGCCCCCTCGCCTTCAGGAAGCTGTTGACCTCCTTGGCGGTGCTCGTGCCCTGCAGCAGCTGGCCGTTGAGCTCCCGCTTCTCAATCTCCTGCACGCTCAACCCCTCCTCGACGGCCATCTTGGCGCACTTGAAGTTACGTCCACCGCTGCACGACGTGATCAAATCCGCAACGCCCGCCGACTCCTCAGTGAAGGTACCCGTGTGCACCGTCTGCCCGAAGAACTCCTTGCCAAAGTTGACCATCTCAAGCAGGCCGACGCGCATGATGGCGGCCTTTGCATTGTCACCCCAGCCGCGACCGTCCACAAAGCCGGCGGCGAGCGCGACGATGTTCTTGAGGGCGCCGCCGAGGGAGACGCCGGCGACGTCGGAGACCAGGCGGACGTGGAAGTAGGGGCGGTGGAAGAGGGTCTTGAAGATCTGGTGGTCGAGGGGCGGGTACTCTGCGGGGACGGGGGTGAGCTTCGTCTTGGAGGTGCGGCCGCGGGCGTCCTTGTGCTGCATCTCGACGGGGGTCAACGGGGCGATGCCGTTGCCGTTGGGGTTCGGGGAGGTGGAGCGCGGGGTGGGTGCGCGGGAGTTGTCCATCGGGGGCGGGTCGTAGGCGATGGTGGTCTCTGACCATTTCTCGGCGGCGATCTCGGAGGCGATGTTTGCGCCGGAGAGGGCGCCGCAGTAGATGCCGAGGCCGTCGCCGATCCACTCGGAGAAGAGGGAGATGCCGTCGTCGGAGACGTTGACGCCCTTGATGCAGGAGACGCCGCGGGCGAAGGGGAGGATGTGGCCGCGCAGCTGCTTGCAGACGTTGCCGATAAACTGGTGGGGGAGGTTGAAGACGAGGATGGTGGAGTCCTTGACGGCGTCCTGGAGGGAGGGGTTGGCGACGAGGTTGTGGGGGAGCTTGATGCCGGGCAGGTATTTGGTGTTTTCGTGGTATTTGTTGATGACGGAGGTGAGCTTCTGCGGGGAGGAGCCGACGGCGGGGTCGTGGTAGGGGGAGGAGGCGTCGAGGACGACGTCTTCTTCGTACACCCACATGTGGACGTCCTCCTCGAAGAGGTCCGGGTGGGCTTTTGTGTTTTCGGCCACGATCTTGGAGATGGTCGAGCCCCTGGGAGAGGTTGGTTAGCGCCGTGTACAGCTCGCTGGTGGTGGTGATGGTGATAGCTTACCAGTTACCGGAGCCCACCACGGTGACCTTGTGCTTCTTTTCGGCGCCGAGGGAAGCCATTGTGGTGGAAGAGTAGAATCGTCGTTGGGGAAAGCTGCTTCTTGCGAGTGAAACAACGGATCGCAGGCGGAAGAGCATGAGGCAGAGCTGGAGGGAGCGTCGAGAGAGGGGGTGTGGAAGAAGTTTATTTATTATGTACTGGGTACGGTGTAAGGGAGGAGGGTCCCGGTCAGGCCCAGGTCCAGATCCGGGTTAGGTGCGGTCGGCGCGGATGGGTACGGGCAGTCCAGACAGGTGCTTTAGCTTGAGGTGGGTGCTTGGCAGCTGCTAGGGATCCGTATCGGCGGGCGGACAGGCGGGATGGGCTTGGGGGTGGTGGTCTCCTCAGTCTGAGTGAGGAATGGTATGGATCGTGGGTGGACAGTGTCTTGGGTCACGGCAGTGGCAGTGGTGGCAGAAAAAAATAAAAAAATAAAGCGAGACAACGACAGCATGTGTTTTTGCCCCTCTATTTGCGGTGCCGGGCAAGGCAAGCAGGGTCACCGCCCACCACCTTCCTCTCCATCCCCAATCACCTCCCCCGGTCGCATCCCTGGAAGGGAAAGAAGCTGCCAGGCGAGTGTCAGCGAGTGCAACTGCAGCTGGATGTGCCGGTGCCGGGGTCTTCCTGCCCAGCGGCGCTGTTGAGGGAAGCATGACGCACCGCCAACCCGGCAAGGTCGCGGCAGAAGTCGTCACCGCTTTCTCGATTGGGGATAGTCGCTCAACGAAATGCCAGGGGGTTGAGGCCGACTCACTCTTTAGGGAGGACCACCTTCCACTGTGACTGTCAGTTGCGAGTCCGGGCTGCCTCGGCCGGACACTCCGCCTCCCCCGGACCTGGCCGAGGCAGCACGCGGAGTCGGTCCTTTCTTTCCTTTACTCGCGTGCCTGTGTTTACTCGTATCATCGGCTGTCAACACTATCAAGTTGAATCTCCATTTTATTACCATGTCCAAGCTTCTCCAAGAATCTCGGCTCATCACAAGTCAGAAGCAACCACAAGTCAACAAACTGCACACCACCCATGTCACCAACTATCGCTCACAACTGCTGTCCGAAAAGTGGCTCCTAAGTGGGAACAACGCGAAAACCAACCAGATAAAAAAATAGATTCCGGTTCTCTCCTTCCAATCCAATCACCCCTGTCGCCAGATGGAGAATCACATGCCAATTGACTTCCCCCTCCCCTTCCATCCGTTTCTTCTGCCTCCCGTGCCTGGCCCACGGCCCTGGGGATCGTCGCAAGGGTTGACGCCGCCGCTTTCTCATTGGCGACAGCACGAGTTTGTTCGCGGCAACGGGATGCAACAGCCTCCATCAGCCGCCGTCCCGCGCCTCGAACTCCGACCGACGTTGCTCAATGGCGCTACACGTGCGACTAGGATCACGCCGTTTTTGGGACTGGAATGTTTTCCGTAGTTCGCCTCCCCCGCGCGGGCGGGAATCTGCTTGGAATGGCCACCCGGCGCCGCGTGCCGCGTGCGGTCGCTAAACTCAATTGCGCGCTTCCCGAGGCACATCTGACGCCGAAGCTCTCCCCAGCTTGTCTTGAAAGGGCATGGTATTGCCCCCTTGCGCGTTCCTGGGAATTAACGGGCTGGGGCCGATCCCCAGGTTTTCTGTGTAACTGTGGCTTTGCTTTCAAATATTTTGTTTCTTCAGTGGCTTGGTGGTTGCTGCGCTTTCGTCGCAAAAGCAATTGCCAACATGCAAGCACATCCTATCACTCAGCACGATTCTCTTTTTTGAGCTCGTCATCGCAGAGACTCAATCTCATCCCCATATTTCGAAATTAGATCTCCGCGCGGGGTTGAAAATCAGAGAGCATCATGGAACTCAGTCTCGATGATTCATTCAGACACGCGAAGCCTCAGCTGAGCTGCATACAGAGGCTCTATGAAAACTCAACCCCCGCAAATCGTTTCTGCGGAGAAATAGAAACTCTCCCCACAATCACAAAGAAACTCTGACCGGTCTCATACCCGTTAACAAGCTTTCGGTTGTCGGATATAAACCCAAAGCTCTGGGGGTTGAAGGTATGTGATCGCATCTGGTTGGTGTATCCTTCACATCAACCACCAAAACGTCCACTTGTGAGCGCTTTACTGTACTCGGGAGCTATTGGGATTCAATTTTGATGTTCACTAGGTCTCATTCCCCACGAGGCTATGACAGGCGACTGTTCTACACTTTTATGCTTGCGTGATAATAACGACCGAATCTCTGATTTGATGCTTCTCTGTACTAATTAGGGCGTAACAACCTGTTTACGCCCAACCGCAATATCGCATTTCGGAAGTCACGTCTCCTAGCACCCCAAAGTCTCATTCAGAGCCCTAAGCATGACTTCCTGGCCCAAAGCCGTGGGGTGGGCCAACGACACCTCGCTGTATGACCTGCCCGCAGTGTCATTGCCAACTTTAGGCGTGAGCTGGAAAAGACTCGAGTTGAAGGTATCCCGCCCGCCGACATCACACAGGCGATGTCCCTGATACGCCGCATCGACGTCCGCATACAGATACCCGGCCCTCGACGCCGCCTCCTTCAACTTGCCGTTGATATCCATCGCCAGCACGTTCATCGTCGCCTTCTGCGCCTTCGTCGCAAAGTTGAGCGGCGACTCACACCCCTTCACGTCGAGGCTGCCCCAGAACTGCGCGTAACCGAGCGCGACAACCTTAGTCCCGGGCCGGACCTTGGCCTTGATGCCGTCAAAGACCTCATCATAGCTCCCGGAGAGGCTTTGGATGGTGCTGTTCGCGTCGGCCATGGCTCTGTCGCAGTTCTTGCTGACATACCAAAAGATGCACGACAGAATGACGTTGTGGAAGAGGGAGTTGTTGTCGCCGCCCGTGCTGACAGTGACCAGGTCCGGGCTCCCGAAGCTGGCGCTGTTGACCTGTCTGCTTAGTATGTCCTTGGTATCGAGGCCGCTGCAGGCGAGGTTTTGGAAGGACTGGGTGCCGTGGCTGTGGGCGAACAGCCAGGCGTAGCTGCCCGTGTCCTGGCCGCAGTCGGACGTGGTGCAGGTTGACCCGAAGCCGCTGAGGCTCCTGCCGTCGCAGAGCTGGAGCCTCCTGTGAGCCCCGAAGCCGGCGGCGTAGCTGTCACCCAGGGCGGTGTAGGACTTGAAACTGCTGCAGGTTGATTCTGAGTGGGCTGGTGGAATGAGTTAGCGTGGCGTAGTGACTGTGACTTTGCTTGATGTGTTGCAGCACTTACAAGGCGGTATAATGACTTGAGAGGACGGCGGCATATACTTCTGCAGCCAATCAGGCGTCAAAAGCATGGTGATTGAGATGAGGGTAGATGAAGACAACATGATGGCAACTAGCAATTGGTAATGAGTCAATGTGAGTATTCTAACATGCCACAAGAGAGAAGACGCATAAACGCTTTAAGCACGCGAGAAAATTGGTCAATTCCATGCTGTTGAGGTACGTCTGTTTACGGATACACATGCTAAGACTATCCTGATGAGATTAGACGTCCGTTTTCACGCATCGCTAGGTTGCAACCATCTGATAATACTGATTTTTGTTTTTTGATTGAGCATATTCAGCGCGTTCGACCAAGCCACAGCGCCTCTTTCACCCACTACCTGCAGGTCCCCGATAAGAAGGATCGTTGGGATGGTAAATCAGAGAAAAGCTCCGGTAGGGCGTTCCGGGAGCGTGTGCTAGCCTGGTGAATAAACTTTAGTTTGGTCTCACTCTAGCCAGCCAGACGGCTCCAAATCTCAGAATGTCTCGGTAGTGAACCCCAGATCGGACCGTTGTAACATAGATGTGGCCGAACACGGTTTCGAGAAGAGGCTTGCAATCTGAAATTCATAAGGCTTAACGTCTAGAATCACGCAGCGAAGATCCGTTAATTTAGCACCAGCTGATATCACGAAAATGGCCTGATTGATGCGAACGCGGCCGATGGTTTCAATAGGGGAAGACGAATCGCGCGGTTTGAAATGGAGACGGAACCTGCATTCGGCCATTGGGAGTTGGGCATCATGCAATTAATTAAAGTATTCAATAACTGGCGTAATCACGCATTGTAGGCTGTCTCATGAGTCTATCGCTGAAGTCTCGTCAAGGTTGGCATGGCTTCTGTCACAGCATCATCTGGACACCTTTCGAAGCTATCGCCGCAAACGTTGTATGCCCTCTGCGACTTTTGTCGGGAGCCTTTCATCAATAGCCATCGGTTATTAGCACTTCCAGACGGTAATTAAGAAGCGTAACACGCTGCCGACATTGCCTTTTGCTCAATCTACTCAACAGTCCTGCCACATCAGCACATTAACGCATCTTACTTCTCTTCGCCAATACATCCCGACAATAATGTCTTCATCAACTTTCGCCTTAGAGTCCGACGCCTCAATCATGAACACCGCCAAGTCTCAATCAGTTGTTGCCACAACGACAGTCGAGGGAAACCTACACGTCGTCGACGATGTTCAGCTGAGCGCAGCCACAGCCCTCCCGCCCATCACGTTCACCACCGACTCTCAAATGAGCGTCCACAACGACACCCGCAGCACTCTCGCCGTCGACGCCACCGCATCGGCAGGTATGCAGGATACCTTCCCCAAGGAGGACCTCAAACCTGGTCAGACCGATACCCGCACCATCAAGACGTCTGCCACGAAGGCCTACTTCGACACGCAGTTCAACGGCACTCACACGATCAAGACATTGTTCGCACCGACCACAGGATTTCCGACCTTTCACCTACCGACTTCGACGACGGTAAGGTTGCCGTGATGGCATCTCCGACCATGGCCCCTGGGGTCCCGGGCGGCGTGAAATACTTCTTCGACTTCTTCTTTGGGCCGGGCACCCTCACCCCTCTGCTCAACGCCACGATCCAGAACAATCTCCCGGTGATCATCGATCATATCAAAGAGAAGGGCCTTGTGCTCAACGCCCTGGTGGATATCAAAAACATTACTGTGGGCACGAAAGACGCGAGAGTCTCTTACGCAGAGATTTCCAGCTACACCCCGACCTCGGCACACCTGAACGTAGTCTTGCGACTAAACAATGCGGCCAGACTCACCGTCAGCATCCTTTCCAGCCCCCAGGTATTTGAGACCACAGATTTGGCTCTGATGGTCAAGCTGGATGTCGATCTGGCCGCAAAGTCTGTTCAAGTGGCAGCGCTCAACATTTCATTGGGCATGATCAAGCTTCCGGCTACAATCTTCGGTATCCTGAACTTCGTAGGACTGGATTTAAGTGCCGTACAACAGCTAAAGAACGCGTACCGCGACCCCGCCGAGTTTGCCGCGGTGATCAACGAATCAAGCGGCTTCGTCAACAGGTTCATTCTCGACAAGATCAATACGGCGTTAAAAGGGACCAAGATCCCATTCCCAGAGGACCTGACTTTCCCCGGCCCGTTCCTGGCCCCCAACGGCCCGCCGCAAGATGGACCATTCGCCGCTGTGTTGACAGACCCCAACATGCAGAGTAAGTCTCCTGCCGTGTCCTGCACGTAATCTATGTGATACTAACACTGGACGAAGCTGTGCTTCAAACGATTGTATCTCCGCATGACGTCGCTCCTCCTTCGCGTCATTGAGATTCTTGTGTTTCGAGATTTTCATCCTGAGACCAGGTTGGTCTCTCGGTGGAGTCCTAGATTGGTTGCGCGACATGGCAGATAGTTGACATACATTCCTTCATCGATTCAAAAGAAACTTTATCTGGAAACTGTCTCTTTGTCGTGATTGTGCATACTACCAAAATAAGTGAACTGATGGTACAAATAAGTTCAGCTTCATCAGCGAAGCTGTCGCCATGAGAGCCTCAGTGACCCGTTCGGCCCCGATGTGATCGGCCCCGCTACGTGCGGCGCCGCCGGCCCGCAGCGCGGCCGGCGCCGTTACTGTTCCGCCGGTCTATTCGGCTAGGACGCGCGTTCGACTTTGTGATGCTCAGAGGGTTTACTTACTAGTAGGAACGTCTAGGGTTTCTGTACTGTTTTCCTTAATTAGTATAGGGCATAGGTTAAAGTGCCTATATAGTGTTTCCAGAATTGTTCCCGCGTATGGGGTGAATTTTGCCGTAGTCTTTTTGCGGGGGCGCTGCGTCGTAACTACAAACTCAAGTTCAGCTTCATTTGCATATTGTGCTTCGGTATGTAGCCATACGGACAGGAGACACCCAGATTCACGCGTGAGCATGTGGTAGACCCCTCACCTTCTTTGCCTTCGCAAATGTGGCTGCCGTAGTAGCAAGCTACATCATGACTTGAAGCAGTCATGGAACCCAGGGGAATAGCATTGTGGAATGGGCCTGAGTGTTTGATCCAGCGTTTAGGGTATCAAATGTTAATCACAATGGGTCATAACGCCCTCTAGTAAGATGATGCCAAGAGAGAAGTTCCCAGTCCTTCGAATTAAAGTTGACATCATTCAATTGAAGCGAAGATGGTAGATTCAAGACGAAGAGGGGGCAACCCTCCACAATATTACTATGAGCCTGACCCTCAAATCCCGTCGTTACACAGCGCACCAAGCACAGATGCAAAGAACTGGCCCGGTTTATGACCACGAAAATACCATAGCTCCGTTGACCGAAGAGACCGGCAACTGAACCTGCAATATCGACTTTAAGGGTTGACCTTCATCACGTTATGGCGATTGCCGCCAGCAGGCACAACGTTGGCCGGCAATCCAGGCTTAGCTGGGTAATGGAAGACGCACCAGCCCTGTATCGGAGGGAAAAAGACAAAACGTCAGTCACGTTGTTCACCAATCTGCTAGCAATGCGGGGAAAAGAAAAAACAACGGTACTTACGTTGGGCTGCCATCCAACTCCCAAGCAGTTCGATTCCCTGTTGCACTTGTACGCCAAGCATTCGTTGATCGTAGCGTATGCGTTCGATTTCTGCAATGCCGTCCGTTGGGCAAAGGCATTGCATCTGAGTTCGTACGGCACCCCGTCGATGGCGAATCTCTTGCATCCAGGCTTGCAATTGGCGAACGTACTGATGTTTTCGCAGTCCGAATCGCCAGACTGAAGGAACGTGTTCGAGCCTGAGCCAGAGCTGGAGCCCGAGCCGATGCCTGAACCCGAGCTCGTGCCCGATCCAGTACCGGACCCAGAACCTGATCCCGAGCCCGTGCCCGATCCGGAGCCAGAGCCGGACCCGGACCTCACCTGGTCTTCGAGGTCCTTCACCTGCTTCTGCAAGCCGTCCACCTGAGACTTACACTGCTGACTCTGCTGGTTCTTCTCCTCCTCGCACATCTCCCGGTCATGCTCCAGCCCAGCCTTGTCCGCGTTGCACTGGTCCCTAGCCGCCGTCACCTGCCGGCTCTTGTCCGCCTCGCACTGCGCCTTCTCCTCCTTGCAGCGGTCCTCGGCCTGCCTCAGCGCGCTCTGGTGCGCCGCCTTCTGCCCCTGCACCTCCATCTCGCACTGGTTCGTCATCTCCCGGCGGATGGCGTCCTTCTCGTTGTTGCACTGCGCGATGGCGGCCGGGTCTGCTACAGACGGGTCGTCGGTGGGCGTCTCCTCGGTCTTGGCCATGAGGATGAAATTCTCGCCGGGCCTGGGCCCGAACGAGCTGCCCTCTCTGGTCACGTAGCATAGCCCGTTCCTACCGGCCCAGCTGGCCGCAACGCAGGTCGGGTCCTGCGCGCAGAGCTGGGCGCAGTCGCGCGGGCTGGCAGTGTTCTGGCCAGAGCTCTCATACGGGGAGGCGTATTTGCCGCAGGCGTAGGTGAAGACGGTGCCGTCCACGGTACCCTTGCCCTCGGTGGCTGGAGTTGGGCAGCAGGTGGAGAGGGCGGCGGCTCTGTTGGCGTTGGAGGAGGAGAGGCAGTTCCCCTTGCTACCGGTGAGGGGAGCTTGCTGGGCCCAAACAGCTACAGCACTGAGGGTGAGGAGATGGATTGAACGTAAGAGCATGATGGCTGTAAGAGGGATACAATGGAGAGAAACGTTACAGATGTGGTGCTGCCAAGGAAAACATTCCTTATCTATTTCTGAAGCTGGCGGCTTTATATATACGGCAGCACAGGAAATTCCACTCCGTTCTGTGACAGAATAGACATACTATGGACTATGTCGAATGTGTAGCTTAGAAGCTTTCAACACAACCAAAATTATTTCCCAGACTGGACCTATGACAGATCATGGTCCGTTGGCCATTCTCCAAGGTCCCGAGACGACGAAGACTATTCCTTCAGAAGTTGTTACAGTCAGAATTGTAAGACCACAACAGCCCGTTTGCAAGCATCAAGCTTCTGCGTTCAGCGACCCCGCTTCTCACGATGAAGTCTTAAACCTTCTGTTGTCGTGGGCTCTGCGGCTCAGACATTCTCAGATGTTATCGAGATCATCTTGCCGATCTCGGATCTCGCCTGAGCGGGGTAACGCGGCGGCGATGAGCGTCGGGAGCTGGCGTGAAATAGACGGGCGAGGGACACACGGGCCGGGTTGCTGGGCCGTCCCGTCCCTTTCACTACTTCTCGGCTCGCCAAGCGCCCGCTGCCCTTAGTCTGCGGGGATAAACTACCAAGCCGTTCTGACGTCGCTGTCGCTGATCAGCTACTGACCTTGGGAAGCCTGCCGAATATAATGAACAGATCCGGTCAGCGTAGCTATCTCGCATCGACATCAACTGATTGCGTCGGACGATCTCCGTTGAAAGAGCGTTAGACATTGCACCTGGAGGTGATGTTTTCAGGTCCGAGTGAGTATTTCCAAAAGCTTCATACTCCTAAGGCCGAAACAAGTGGCTGCCACTCCAAACCAGGCACAAACTGTCTACGAGACGCTCGCATGTGACGGGTCTTGTGTCTTATCGTTTCTAGCTCTGATGCACATCAACGCCCGAACTCATTTTCCGTTGGCCTATTGAGACAGTTGTGGATGTGGAGGCTACTAAGATCTCCCCATGTCTCGGGTCTCATGGAATGTTGTGCGGAGTACATCCCGAGGCATATCAGCAGATCGGAGGCGGGGACGGGATCCGTTTTCAGCCGCGACGTTGAGATGGGGGAGAACGCCGCTGAGCGATCTTGTCTCGGGAGGAGGTCGAACACGTACGATACTAGCCAGGGGATTGGGGAAAGGCGCTTGCACATTTCCATCCAACCCGAGAACGCTTGCAGCGGACCGCAATCTGAGGATTGAGTATCTGGTAACTCGAATTCGTACAGCTTTGACTGAGACAGATTGATTCCAAGTACGTGTAGTTGGGAGCCCGAGGCACTAGGTTGATGTCTTGACTAGGACGCCAAGTGCTGACAGGTTACAAAGGCTGAGACGCGGGGTCAAGATCAAGTTGAGATGTGTTTCAAACTCTGAATTTGATCCTTGATGCAAAATCCAATACCGAACTCGATCTATTCCAGTTATGTGAACTGAACCTTGAACAGATTAGGCGCCTGCGGTCATCAAACGATAATCCATGGATTTTGTCCACCATATCCCCATTCCATTGACGAAGTGGGGGAAAACGTCTCTATTTTCGCGGTTGATGAAGCTACGTCATCTTCTGTTGGAGTCGTTGATCTCTCATCTTCAAACTTCCTAGACTTCCGTTTTCGAGTGTGGACCAAAACCAGATGACCTGGATAGCACAGGCAAAGGTTCTGCTCACCCTGGAGCCAATACAGAGATTGACTAACCCAGGTGCAGCACAACTTCGAAGACGCGTATAAGACTCGCTGAGCCATCAACTCCATAATCGAACATATCCATCACCAACCACTCAATCACTTCTTCCATCAAGCCCTACTTTCATCATGATTACTCTCCGGGCGAGCCTGGTCGCCCTCTTGGCAACCCATGCAACAGCAGCCGCCCAGATTCCCCTCGGCTCTTCTCGCCACACCAAATACACCCTCGACGCGATCAAGCCCCTTTTCAATCCCGATACCGGCCTGACCAAGTGTTGCCCCGAGGGAACGCTCTTCGACGGGAAAAGCTGCATCCTCGGCGTCCCCAAGTGCCCGCACGAGACAACATTCAAGGACGGCCGCTGCATCTCCACCGTCAAGCCAGCATGCAGCGAGGGCTCCGAGCTGGAAGGCAACGTTTGCGTCACCATAGCGAAGGCCTCCTGCCCTCCCCCGCTGCAGTTTAGAGACAAGGCCTGCATCTACGATGAGCCCCCCAAGTGTCCTTCCACCTTTTATCTGGAGGGCCAGGTCTGCGTCTCTGACAAGAAGCCTTTCTGCGGCGACGGGGACCGGTACAACGGCAAGGGCTGCGTCAACATCATCGGCCCGTCGTGCCCCGAGGGTTCCAGCCACACCAACGGTGCTTGCGTCAACATCCTTCCCCCGAGTTGCTCTGGAAAGAGCCAGTACGACAAGACACTCAAGGCCTGCGTCCACCACCAGTCCCCTGAATGTCCTCCAGGTAGCACCCTCAAGGGAAACAACTGTGTGGCTGACGGCCCCCAGTGCCCAGAGGACACCAACTTTGACGCAAAGACGCAGACATGTGTCCTGAGGACTCCTCCGGAATGCCCTCCCGGCTACAAGCTGGAGGGCGAGCGGTGCATTGCTACAGATGAGCCGTCCTGCACCCCCGGCACGGAACTGGTGGTTGACCAAAAGGCCCGCAAAGCCCGTTGCTGCGCGCCCGGAATGAAGTTGGATGGAGAAGTATGCTACCGCAAGGTCCCTCACGACGGCGAGTGTCCGCCGAACACCACGCCGATCGGAGACCGCTGCCAGTTCACCACGCCGCCGCCGCCCATCTGCCCGCCTGGCACCAAGCTCATCCGCGACCAGTGCGAGCTGATCGACCCTCCCGACTGCCCGCCCGGCTACACCCGTGATGGAGTCATCTGCTCGGCCGTAGAGAAGCCAGTCTGCCCTGGAGACTCCACCCTTACGAACGGCCAGTGCATTGCCACGTCAAAGGTCCAATGCCCCACGGGATCGATCCTCCAAGGCCAGGTCTGCATCGTCGGCCCGCCGGCTTGTTCTTCTGGTACTTGGAACGGTGCCCATTGCGTCGTCGGCCGGCCTAGGTGTATGGACGGCGGCTACTACGTCGATGACGACTGCCTCAAGCCTGAGATCCCGAGCTGCATCGACAACACAATATTTGACGGCGGACGCTGTATCTCGAAAGAGTCTCCCCAATGCTCTCAAGGGCAGCTGAGCAACGGTACCTGCGTCGGTTCGGCTATACCAACATGCCCACAAGGCTCGACTCTCGACGGCGGCTCATGTTTGAAGGGTCCCCCCACCTGTCCCCCGGGTCAGATCCTCCAGAACAATGTCTGCAATCACATCGAGGACCCCGAATGCGCTCCTGGTTATGACTTCATCGGTGGCCAATGCAAGAGCGTCGACGAGGAGACTTGCCCTCCTGGCTACGTCCACAAGAACGGCGACTGCGTCAACGATGAAAAGCCCCAGTGCGCCGGTAACACCCACTTCAACGGCACCGCCTGTGTCGGCGATGACCCCGGCTGTCCGCCCAGAGCCACCTTCGTCGGGGGCAAGTGCAGATTGGCCGAGGAGCCGGCGTGTCCTCCTGGCTTCCATTTCGACTCAAAGCATTGTGTCGCAAACGAGAAGCCTAATTGTGCACCTGGCACAGCTTGGGATGAAGCCTCCGGCCAATGCATCGGCGACGAGAAGCCCAATTGCCCGCCGGGTCAGAAGTTCAACGGTGTGCAGTGTGCGCTGGAGACGGGAGACTGCATGGAGTTCGAGTACTGTCCTCCGGGAAACAACATGTTGCTCATGAGCACGATTTGATCATCCAGACTGACCTCGACGACTTGGAAAATGCTCAGGATATGATGGGATTCTGGTCTTCACTATGAAGGGATGGCGCTCATGTGATCTCCAACTAGTAGCTTCAATAGCTTTTAATGCAATAATTAATCACAACTTCAAAAGAGGTGTCGCAAATCCACATTTACTTCATGGTGATGGAAAAGTGATGTGGTATAGGGGATGAGGTTTGGTATCTAAGGCAAAAGGGATGCTGGAAAGGGGAAGGGCTGTGCTACATGTAAATCCCAACGCCGCGCTCTTTTGAGGTAGAAGGAAGGGAGAGGTAAAATCCCCGAGGTTTCGTAATGCCGGATCAGGCCTCAATGACGATGTCCTTGACCATGTCGATGAACCTTTGCTGATACTCGGCGGGGTTCGCAGTGATGCTCATGGGTCCATGGCCTGCAATAACGTTGTATGAGTCGACGAGTCCAGTCATGAGCTTGGCGCGAAACTTGTGCTTGGCCCAGAAGAAGTCAAGGACGACAACGCGGTAGAACCAGTTGCCGTCAGCGTCGACGATGCCGGTGCGCCATGGATGTGCATCGGATTGGATCGAGGGAGCATTCTCGCGATCGCTGTCAGTGACATTAGGGCCGGGGTAGCGGACGAGGAAGAGAGAGTAGTCAACGGCGTTGTTGTCTGCGAGGAGCTTGGTGTCTGCATCGAGGAGGTCGAGCAGCTCCTTTCTCTTATCCGCCTTCATGCGGATCTTGTCGGGGAACTCGTCGATGAGCCTCTCCTTGACACTCTCTGGGGCCAGCTTTCCGCCTGCGATGTCTCTTTCGGGGAAGAAGTAGTCGTTCGGCTTGAGATCGTACGTCTCCCATCCCGATTTCCGGTGTTCGGTCTCCTCCATCTCCTTGCCGTAGAGGAGATTTTCCATGATGATGTGGTGCGTCGGGGCCGTGCCCAGGATGCCGCCAAGAGTTGCAAGGGAGGTGTAGACCATATCGGTAATGCGCACCAGCAGGCTGTGAGGATGCTCTTTCATGTGGGCCACGTAGGCATCGAACAGATCGTGAGTGAAGAATTCGTGTTCGAATCGGCGGGGCAGCGATTTGATGAGAAATTTGCCGTCGGCCGTCGTGAAGAAGGTCGAGCCGCTGTAGCCAAGATCGCCGACGGGCTTGAGATCGGACTCGCGGCTCTTGCCCTTGCTGCGCCTCTCCGCTAGATGGAAAGAGTTCGCGTACTCTTCTTCATCCATTTGCCAGACATTGTGCCGGAGCTCGAGAAAGTCGGCGGCGCGGTAGCGGGAGAGGGGCAGGCTGAAAATGGAGAGAAATGACGCGAGGACGCGGAAGATCTTGATGCGGAAGCTTCGTCGTTTGGGATTGTCGGGGTCAGTCGAGATGGCTGCCAGGATAGAGGTGGATATTGAGGCGCTTCGAATTTGCATGCTGGCTCTAAGAAGCCGCGAGGCTCTTGAAATGTAGTTGAAAGGTTCGTGATTGATGTATGAGGGGCGCTGATTATCGCGGGACGAAGTGCAGCAGGATGACGCGCAGCTTGGGGGATTTTGAGAGCAGAGAGCTCCAGCTGCGAGCCTACGCTAGATCTGACGTCACCAGGGAGCACCTGGGGGGTCATCGCTGAGATTAGGTTAGCGGGGCGCTAAGATGGGATGACAGAAGCACGGGCGCAAACAAGCAACGGACGGACGCATCGTCGCCACGGGAGCCGCACTGGAAGTAGGGATGGCGAGTAGCACTCACAAGTGGATGAAACCTGATGATAAGTGGGCCGTTTGTTTCGGAGCAATTGGGTCTCTGTCAGATCCCGACTGAGTGGTAATACATTAGAAAGACTTCCACGTCCTTGTGGCGACGTCTTCATCAACGTCTGGTACGCAAGGTACACCCCCGTTACAGCTACTAAGAGCCCGGAGATCCCAAAGATAGTCGCGACCAGATTTTCCGAGGAAATCGACATGATCTTACGTGAATTTTGAAGTAAACAAACACGCAACGTTTGCGCGCGATTGAAGATGAACCAAATGATTTATGAAGTAGCAACGTTGCCCTTGTGACACCATATGGTAAGTAAGTACGACAAGTTGGAAGTGAGTGAATCGATGTTCTTTGGGTATCGTCGAACAGCAATGAAGAAGGAGAGGGATGTCGTCAAGTTATGCCTGGGGCCCGGACGAGGGGACTTGCGCCAAGGGAGGGGAACACAGAACAAGGTGGTAGCTGAGAATGGGTACAGGCCACTTCCGTTGGGTCTTGGTTCTTGGGTGTTGAAAAGGCGTGCGAGTACTGGAAACGGGCGACTGCGGCTTGTCGTGGGAGATAGGTAAATATACGTTGGACAGAAGCTTCGAAAGGGGACCCGATGCACTGTTTCAAAGCTCATGTCGATTCGAGAAAAGCCGCAGCAGCAGCTCATGTGCCATTCCATGCCCATGCCAATGCCATGCCAGGCTACCACTGTCCGCCTAAAAATTGCCAGTAACTGAAGATCAGTCAACTGCCCAATGAAAAGTGGTAACAGCGGTTAAGCCAGCACGCAGGAGACAAGGAAGGGGTTAAGCACAACAGGTCAACCCAAGTTGCCCGATATTCTTATCAAACTACGAATAGCACTCAGCGCCACTACTCCATACGGCCGGCATAACTGACCCGGCGCACGGTTTCCAGTCGGGGGTACGTAGTTTCGAGTCGAGGATGCAAGCTTTAGCTAGACGCACTCCCCTGCATATTGTTCGTCCACCACCAATCCTCCTACGTTAGTTCATTTTAAGAAGACCAAAGAGCCCAAGAGCTGTGATTGAGCTACCACACCGACGGACAGCGCTAATCTTCCTCAACTGGCTTGCTCACTTTCGCCTACCCTGTTCTGCGCAACAATTATGCCCCCACCGCCATCTCCGGCTGGCCACCACTGTGTTGGCCGAAAGCGCAATCGGAGGACACTCGGGACACAGTACATCGGCAGCAAACCTAGGCAAAAGTGGCCAACCCACGTATGCCGTGAACTTAGGAACTCTGTGGTTGGAATTATCGCTGGTCATGTAATAGCGAGAACAACACTATCCAGCTTGACACGGCAAGCATATATATCAATATTTGTGCGGTGCGACCGCTCTCCTCGATCGTCAAAGTCTGAAGCAGGTGTATCTCCCTGTGTTTGCTCGTTGGCTAGAATACATAGCGTGCACGTAGCAAATGACTACGGACCACACTACTGAGAGAGGGCCTATTCACGCACACATTATGAGGACTGACGATAAGGCGAACCGCAAAGGCCTGCGGGTTTCGTTCAGCAACCTCGTCGGTCTCATGAATATACCGAGACTCTGCAAGGCAAGCGGAAGACGTCGGGTATGCCGTTGGTGCGAAGGTTCCGTGAAGGTGTGTGTGTAGATAATTGGTTTAGCTACAGGCATGTTACCAAAACCTCCCACAAAGACTCAATAGGTATCTCCAACAACCCATATCAAACCAGACATTTGATCACGGCCTGTAAGTCAAACAAATTCAAACTTTGAAGATAAAAAGTACGCGTACGTAATGCATGCTGATGTACATAAAAAACAATCCTTCGGTGGTTCTCCTTTTCCCACAATTAGCGCGGTGCTGGTTGTGCATCTTCGGCTGCCGTCGAATGGCGTGAGAAAGCGCTGGTGCCTCATGAGAATCGAAAGGGATTTAAATAACACCAAATTCTTTCTGCGCGAGGCAGAACAGTGACACATCGACAAACAGGGGTGGCATAAATGCCGGTGCATGGTTGTCAATCTCAGAAAGCGGGGAGCTTTCTTCGTTAAGGTAAGTAAGGTAGTCAGGATCATAGCGAGGTTTTACTAAGGCGATGTTGGACTGCTGTGCATGCTAAATAGTGTTCACTCGGGACCCCGCCCCCGCGAACAGACAAATGAGAAAAAACCGAAAACAATGCAATCGCCCCTCGCTAGTCATCATTGTTGGTTTCCCTTTTGTACATTAATCCCTGTATCAATATCGTAGAGCAGTGGCCATGCAGGCTTTTAGTAGCCCAAACGATTCCGAGAGGATTTTGTGACATGCGGGAGGTATTTTTGATTTCGAATGGTGATTGTAACGATGGCATAGAATCTGGAGTGATGTATGAAGGGTCGTGGTAACGTGCAGGTTGATGATGACGATGTCGTAATTAGGGGGGAGGGAGGGGATGTGGTGAATGTGGCTGACCGTCTGGCGTGGTAGCCCACCCATCATCATTCGTGGCTTCTGACGATAGGGCGTAGGCGCAAAGTAGGGCACTGGTTAATGCGGGTTCCCCTGAAGAAGTCGGCCTACCACCGTCGCATTCTCATATTTCCCCCAACGGTCGCCGGCCGGAGAAATAGCCATTGGCGTGCAACCAAAGATCGTTCACAACGAACGTTTCGAACGATGCATGGCGACTGTAGTATAGATGAGTCGTCGGGGGCTGATTTGCATGAGCGGCCTCGAAATACTGGCCGACAACCAGCCCCAAGCCATTTCTGACTTGTTTTTGATACGCTTGATTCATTGCGATGTAGGCCACGATAATGCCGACACCCGCCAACGCCACGCCAGATATGCCAAATACGATAGCAAGAATGGCTTCTACGGAAATTGATGTCATGATGTTGAGATTCGCAACCGCAATTGCTTTGGTGTCAGGTCAAAGAACAGCTGGTAAATGCAAGTTGTGTTGCAAAGAGGCAAATAGTAATTAAGTTAGGGATGGGAATTGGAAGTGAGATACTCGACGCTAGATTTGAACGAGCGACTGAAGAAAATCGCAAGGTATGCTACCAATTGGCGGAACAAGCGGCGTCGTGACGCTTGCGCGGGGAAAGCGAAGGAGAGACAGCCAAGGATAGTAAGCCCACATCAATCCTTGCTGCGCGGGACTGTACCCACCAGACACCACTGAGGCCAATCACATCTAACAACTAAGGGATCTAGGTGGTTACTTGACAGATATTGCATAGGTACCCAGCCTTAGCAGCTCAGCAGTACACCGTGGAGTATCATCTGAGGGCGTTTGCCATATGACTATGTCAGTGTCATAAAGGCAGCTAGCTGGGTATGAGTCCACAATGTTGGCACCGAAAGGTAAAAAGGAAAGGGCTGAAAATGCGTTTCTTCGGCCCCTTTCCCTGTCATGTCGGAGTAGCCCGATCTTGAGCTCGCTTACCTGTCACCTATGACCATAGGCTCGGCCGTTGAGCTTGGCGTTTGGCCAGTCGCTATAGTCTGAAGACGAAGAGGAAGAATCAAGTTCACGGAGAAGCTAAGTGCTGAGGAATTGGGAAACCACCATGCGTTGACGGAAACGGAGCAAAGCGTGGCCCATTATAAGTCTTCTAAAATTTTAGGCGCATATACATAAAGCATATTGTGGAAGCTTTGGGTGCTATACCGAACTTTCTCAAATCCCTATTGCATCGCAAAATGTAACGTTGAAATCTCTTGGCCCACGCCGGTTGGTTTGTTTGTTGTTTGTTTGTTTTGTATTTAACGCCGTGGCGGCAAGGGCGCAGCCGCCCTTGCGGCAAACCTCCCGAAGGGTATGTGGCGTGGAGGGCCGCAGGCTCTAGCTATATACTCTGCAGTACACGCCGCTTCCTAACGTCCTC
>JANUHK010000186.1:0-94844 GCA_026319125.1 Colletotrichum noveboracense | reverse complement strand
TAGTGATAGCGAAAGTTGCATCATTGTAGCCTCATAATAGATATAAAAGTTAGTCAAAGCTGATGGGTAGAAATGTAGGAACATGAAATTTTGGGGGCCCGGAAGTGGGGGGGGCCCGGAAGTGGGTGACGGACGTTATCCTCAACCTTGCTGCCTGGGCCTTTTTGTTTGGCGCTGATAAGGAGGTCCTAGAGGCTGAGTTGGACTTGTTCTGGCTCTGTGAGCGGTATGAGGACGATCTTGAGCTCTGGCGGAAGCTTGGCCCTGTGGGCTGGCTCCGGAATATCGTTAAGTTCGTCTGGGTATCTCTGTAACGGATGGAGTGGTACCGGAAGGCTGTGGCGGAGGTCGACGGAGACTCCGACTTCTGGATCTTCTTGGAGTTACGCTGGGAGGCATAGCTTATACTGAATAACGATATTTGATGGAATAGTATGTATCTTATGATCGAGAGGGCTGTGAAGAAGAAGATGGAGATTTAAGCCTTCCTATTAGCTAATAATGACGATGATGATGCTAGGCAGTATATCTCAGAGAAGGACCTACTCTTGAGTGAGGATTGGAAGGTTCTCGCTGAGATTGGGATGATCCTTGAGCCCTTCTACCTCTAGATGAAGCGGTGTGAGGGCTGGGGTATTAATGATGAGCATGGGTGACTCTGGGAGGTCATGTTGGGTATTGAGTACCTTCTCTTGCATCTCATCGACTGGAAGATCTACTATAACGCTAGTTTATCACCTAGTATAGATCACGATGATGAGGGTGACTCTCAGCAGTTGCAGCAATCTTAGAAGCGTGCTAGGTGGGCCTGGCGCTGTCATCATAACCTTTAAGCCCTGCCTGGTTATGTATATTAGGACTGGGTATCGCTAGCCTCTCGATCTGCCTTGAGATTTGAGTCTCTTAACGAGGAGTGGCAGACCTTCTTATGTAGCAGCGTTGAGCAGGCGTGGCAGAAGCTCTTCGATTATTATGATCTTCTTGGAGACTTGCTACTATTCTCTGGTGCGATCATCCTGCACCCGTCATATGGTATTTCATACCTAAGAGATGTATGGGGGGGGGAACACCAAGAGGAATGGGTTGAGAAGGCTCTGAAGACCCTCACAGAGTACTTCGATCAGTGGTATCGTCAATCCGGCGAGATATATCCGTCTAGCTGGCAAGCCGGCATGCTTCTAGTTGATCCTGGCGCTGGGGACGGAGAAGATGTGCATTACCGGCAATGGGTTAACAGCTGGCGCCGCAAGACGCCGCCCCGGACGGATGAGCTTGATCTCTACCTACGGCAGCCTCCGGAGACCACCTCCGATCCCGTTCGATGGTGGAGGGACCATTCGGAGACCTTCCCGGCGCTCTCGCGGCTTGCCCTCGACGTCTTCGCTGTGCCGGCGATGGCGGCAGACTGTGAGAGGGCTTTTAGTACTGCCAAGTTAACCCTCACTTCGCAGAGGCTCTCGATGGTGCCGGGTACTATAGAGACTCTCCAGCTAAGTAAGAACTGGATGAAGAGGGGGGTCTTGATGCCTTCGCAGAGCTTTACTCTGTTGCCGTCGTGATGTATATAACTTCACCTTTTCTTGATTAGTAAGGGTTTTGCACGTGTTTTTGTATGGTGATTGATTTGTTTTAATTGGCAATTCACCAAGTAGTCAAAGCCTCGAAAGAAAAGAGGCAATTTAGCAAGTCGGGGGGTCAAAATTGACTTGATTGGACTTGCGGCAGCGCTGTTCTTGTGTGCACTCTTGCAACTCCTTTCCGCGTTCTGTCGTATAAAAGCGAAAAGATTCATTACATGGGGTCAGAATCTTGGAAATGTCCTCAAGCGGCCTACCGTTGGTTATCGCGCGCGAGATCAATGGTCGAAAGTCATCGTAAAGTAGTTCTGCAACCTTGCAGGCTTCCAGAGTCCAATGCTTGGATTCGGACTCGACGGTAGGTGGGTGACTTATACGGATGCTGGTGGTGTCAAGACGATATGGAATGGTTAACCTCTGGAGTTGCGTAGATTCGACGAGAAGTTTTCCGATCTTTCCCGAGTACTCCCGATGATATTTACGATTGACAATCCCGGGTAGGTACTTGGAAGAACAGCTCAAAGACAGGGATCGGAGGTTGCTTCAGTTCAGAGGACCAATTCTCTTCAGCCAGTCCCAGCACAACGACATGGGACTCCGCGGGTCGTGAACAAAGAACTTCCTCGAGTACAAAAGGTTGGCAGCTTCTAAATGAATCGCCTGGCAAGTCCTCAGAATAGCGACTGTTGGTCCGTCCCGGGGTTATTCATTTTCTTGTTGGTATATCTTGTTGATACTAGCCCCGTACTTTAGCTGTCTGCGGTCCATCTCTGCAAGTCTTTCAGTGCGCCTTACCGGCAACCCTCCTCCCGGAGGCCATCAACTTTGAGTGGCTCACAAAGAACGAGATCTATACCATAAGCCGTAGTTCAACCGGAAGTTTTCTGCTGCCGTCAGTACAAACAACCGAATGGTTTGCGTACTCTGGAGCCTTACAGAAATGGAAATGGGCTCGCGTCGACTATTTCAGGTTGAGCATTCTGCAATCGATACAACGTATTAGTGACCGCTTCGCAGAGGAAAAAAGAGATATGAAATATGAATAGAAGAGAATCAGACGAAAATGAGGTAGAAGCCCCATGTATCACGGAAGGGAATTGTGCCTCACCCTTGAAGATCGCCGAGGGCGATGCGAAGCTGCCTTTCTAGGCGCCTTGCCGCTCCGTCGTGGCATTCTTAGAACGCTGCTTGGTGTCAGTATCGGAAGTTCGATGATGAAGGTGAAAGAATTATTGATGGTTGAGCTGGTCATCAAATCCGGCTTTAGATGGTAGGGAGGTGCGCCACTCGCCGCAACACCTTGAGGGACGGACAGCACCTTCCTGTGTGGGTGCAAGGCATATCAAGGCTTCAAATGAGAGTCACGATAGCAACGGAAATGACTTGCGTGCTGAACCTCAACTTACCAATTTCGATTTTCGAATGCTCACCGCGAAAGTTAAGCGAAGTTTGAAATAGACAACAGCAACAGACGGATGCGTAGTGGAATAGCACAAAGAGGATAGGAAGCAAAATTGGAAACATGCAACGAATGCTTCAGTCATGGTAGGTTTTACCTCCAAGCTACTAGGTATGTGTAATTCGAGAGTGACCATGCTTTAGCGTACAAAAGCCATTTAGGGCAACACGCCATTACGGAATGACCATCAAGCTGAAATGTACCGCTCAACCAACAACTTCATATGACGAGCCACCTCTTGCTCGGGCTCTCCGTTTGTGACATACTGATAGTGGGCAATGTACTCGAAATTCTTTGGATGAATCTTGGGCAAGTTCGCCACTTGAACTGAGGTCTTGCCAAGAGACCTGGTCTTTTTCAAGAGGGGCAACAAATCGCTGAACACCATCTCAGCAAGAAGACGTGCCTCCACTTCCCAGCGTGTGGGATTGCCTTTGGTCTTGATCAAGGCCGTGTTCCGGTACCTCAGGGTATATCGGAAGCCCAAATCCAAACTTTCAAGACTTTCGCAGTGACTAAGAAGTCGAGCAACTCGTCGCGAACTTGCCCTGTAGTCCTTCTGGCTCCACAGCGGGAAATTTCCAAGTAGGGGGTGTTGGCGAGCACCGGATCCTTGGAAAGGCTGCGACAGCTTGATTGCGCGTATGCTGGCGGCTCTCGGTCCGATTCGTTGCAGCCAGATGTCGAGGTACTCCATGTCCTCGAGCTCGAACGTGGTTGAGTAAAGCATAGCTCTGGCATCGGCGTGGACCGTCTTGCAGGTGCGCATTAGAGGGCCAAAGACACGACAGTCTGGATTTTGTCGAAGGCGCTTGTCGGAGCGATCCCAATGGATAGTAATCTGGCTCCGTGCGAGAGCTAGGTCATAGACCATGTTACGTATCTCAGGTGGCAGTTCTCTGGCAGTTTTTTGTTAGCTTCAGCCCACCTTGAATAGTCGAAGTGGATACTTGCAGAAAACCTTTCTTGGTGTGGAATACTTTCGCTCTCTTGTCGGAGTGAGTGAGTTAGCATGTGGTTCGGAGATCAAGCATGAGCCAATGGACACGTGGATGAGAACAGGGGAGTTGGGTCTGATGATGCTTGAAAGCTGTGAGTCGATAAAAAGTCAAATTCGCCAGTAGTACCTTGCTGCGTAAGTTGTAGCGGCCATTATCAACGCTGGATAAGGCAGCATGTGGTCTTCTGCGAGAGGGTTGAACGGAAACACTTTGCGAAGCCATGATAACACGTAGGAAGATTGCTTCGTGGTGGTACCTTGAGGTTGGGATGCACTTGGCTCGAAAGAATGTCCAGCTTGTTGGTCAACTAAAATGGTTTAAAAGCCACATATCTCCCCATCTTCTATCTTTTGGAAATGGCTAGAATCAGTCTATCTGAACATTGAATCAGCGTATTCGTGGAAGTGAAGATATCTCGATCGCACCTCGTGTTTCATTTCCAGTCAAAGCCGACGTCCCTCTCAGGCATTGTCACCTCCTTCCACCCAGATAAAGAAACATCCTTCCACTGCAAGGCATCCACAGTGATTGTACCCTTGAACGAGCGACAGTCGTTTCCAGAAAATACGACATATCCCCTGCCCGTTTCACTTCCTTCCGGATTAGAATTGGCCATGCTCGATTCTGCATTCGACTTCACCTGACCCTTCCACTGGAACCAGAATTTGGGTGACCTGAAGCTGTTCTTCTCGAAACTTTCGAATCTTCTCTTCTCCTTGGCTTCAGTCTCTGAAACAACTGCGTCGTCGTCGCTTTCCACGTCTTGCTCCTCGTCCGAAGCACCAGACTCGACTTCCTTTTCTACCCGATCTTCGGGTTCGTTCTCAACTTCTGATTCCGATGTGATATCATCCCCAGCCTCGAGGCCGGAAACCAGCTCTTCAAGAGTCTTCCTGCTTCCGGTCATGACCAGGCTTGCGTCGAGGACACCAGGCAAACACAGTCTTCCCAGCAAGCCACGGCCATCATCTGAAAGGCGGAATATCTCCATAGTTGGTAGAAGAGCCTGCCCTTTATTCTTGGCCGTGTTGATCTGATCGCCAAGTCTTTTCGCGTTTGTGCATTTCACTTCGTATCTTCCGAATGTTCGTTTTACTTCGAATGCCCCACCGCCTCGACGCCCCCGACCGCCTCCAGCTTTGGATTTGCCGACTCGGTTGTGGACGTGTCTCGTCGAAAATGCCGCGTCCTGCCAATCGTCCATGTTCTAGATGATGTAGACTTCTTGATGCTGGTTTTCTGATTGGTGTATGCGCGTGGTAAGAACATGTCTTCGCTGCGAAGAATCTCCGTCAATGCTCCCCTTCTCCTAGGAAATTGAGCTTAGCGGTCTTGACGTCATCTGTTTCTTAGGCACTAAGAGCGCCATCGTAACGATCAAACCTCGTCTTGCAGAAGTGGTCGCAGCATGAAATATTCCTTAAATCGGTCTCTGAGAACTTGCGACATGGACGGCGGCGCGAGCGATTTATACACACCTCTGTCTACCTATGCATGGGTTCGTCCCCTCCGCTCCAACAGCCTTTGCTTCTCCCGACTTAACACGTTATCATTGAAGTAGCAGTCGATTAGATGAGGCAAATCGAATTCGAGCTGCCTTTGAAGTTCGAATTTGGCGACAGAAGACGATAATTACGTCTGTCGTGAAGCAGTTGATTGGTGTTTGGTTCACTCCTTTCTCGGGCTGAGCCCTGTTCAAGAACGATGACGTCATACGACGGCGTTCAACTTTCGACTATGAGTCTGACTACTATGAAGCCAGCGTGGTCAATTTCCGAGAGGGAGCACAACAATCATTTTGCCTCTGAAGATTTAATCATTTTATGTGATAAAAATCGTTGTGATACAATCCCCCGTCGTCTCAATAGACAACATCATGGTCCGCTTTCCAGCTAAGTGTGAACAGCTAGTAATCAGGCTGCAGTTTAGGGAGAACGACTTGGTGAAAGAAACAAGTACGGAAACTTCCAAACATGTCGTCGAAGAGAGTTCGGTCGACCAGAGTCTAGATGTTTCCAAACTCAAAATGGCGCCCCGTCAAACACCAAAGGTGACCACCGGATCGAAGTCAAAGCCAACCAGCCCCACGATCTGGCGGGCTGAGCCGGCTACAACGTCGCGGCGCCCACCAGCGCTAGCAATCCGAAAAAAGTCTCAGCCGGGCTGTCCCCGGACCGTCAGTGCACTTGTTACATCAGAGTCGCACAAAATGACCGTAGAAAGGGCGAACTGACATTGTTCTGATGAGATGGTCTAGAACACCGAGCAGCGAAATAACCTGCTTCCGACCCCTGTCAAGAGCTCCCCGCAGTGAGATGCCTTAACCCCTCCGTCGAGTGTGACGTCAAGGGGCTACGAATGTGTGCCGAAAGCATGACCCCGCAGCGCCAGTCACATCCGCCCAACGACAACCGGGATTTCCTGTTTTTGGAGCTGGAGTCGTCACTGGAGGCCAGAGCTCTGGGCGATGTCATAAAGGCGATCGAGCCCCAGGTGCGCGAGCGCAGTGTCAAACTTTTCTCACACGACTAAACCCCGCGATAGAAAAAAGAGACAATCTTGTTGCCAATTACACCAAGACTACACGAGAAAGCCACATAAACAAACATACATCAACATGGGCGACGAGAACGAGTCGAAGTCGGGAACCATCTACTCCCGCAACAAGGAAGACACAATCGAGGCCGAGACGCTTCTCTGGCGTGCCATGTGCGACAACAAGCCAAAGGCCCTCCGCAAGTACCTCGACAAGGACGCCGTCCTCTCCCACCCGGGCGACAAAGTCTACTCACCGAAATCGAAGCCCACCCTGCAAGAGCACCTGGACGACTGGGAGCCCTGGACGGCGTACCGCATCCAGGACGACCCCGAGTTCGTCGAGATCGACCTGATGAGCTCGAGTCTCGTCTACAAAGTTACCGCATGGCGCCAGAAGGGCAAGAAGCTGGTTGCGACGGAGGGCATCTGCAACAGTGTATGGAAGCAGGAGCCTGGCGGCGAGTGGACATGCTGCTGCCATCACATGAGTCTCATTTGATCGAGCGTGGATAAGAGAAATGGACAATCGGCATGTACAGCTGACGATGCATGGATGTGTAAGGGGGATGGAGACTGGCGTTTTGTAAGACTAGCGACATGGCTCGCGGGCGCTTGATGGTTTTCGGTTTATTAGTTAGTCTGAGGTACAGCTCTTAATGAACTTGCATTCATTTGACATGAGAACGAAGGCCGAACCGAGCTGCAGGCGGGAACCTGTTGATGCGATCATGCGCAAGTAACGCATCAGTTGACTGTGACTTGTACTTCCATGCTATCGGGGCGCCTTCCTCAGCAGGTGCCAGCCGTCAGGCATCGTTCTACACGTCAAGGCGGGACAACGACCGAGCGCGACCAACATGTACTATTCGAGGTTGGTGTTTGTTGTGGTTGCCGACGCCTAGATGACCAAACAATCCGCAAGGTCTCTGAACTTTGCGTGGACTATGTCTACTGGGTAGCGGAACAGAAGTAGGTAATTGACAAAGGAGGGCAGGGTGCTGGCGGACAGGTGATGGTTTGGAGGTAGGTTAGGGGAGATTGAAGGACAAAGGTAAATATTACAAATGAAGACATCGTATGGGATAGCCCAATCTAAATACAAAGAATTGCGTCTCCAACCCACTTGGGCTCAGCATCCTCGTAATGGAGGAAGTTCCCAGGTAACACCGCGGGGAGGTTTGGAGTCCGTCTTCGTTACCCAGAGAAGTAGTGATAGGCTCACCGGGGCCATAGCGGAAGCTGAGGAGGAAGGCTCAGCCAGGAGGGGGAGTTGGGGGAGAGAGTGAGGTAGATTTGTCTTGTTTTGTTTCTGAGCATTCCTTGTTCTTTTCTTCGTTCCTGTTTTTGCTTTCTTTCATTTTTTGTTGTTCTTGTTTTCGTTTGTTTCTGGGAGTTCTTGTTCTTGGCTTCCTTTTTTTTTCTTGTCCCTTTTTCTTTTCTTCTCCTTTTTTGTTTTCTTGTCCTTTTTGTTTTTTTTTCTTGACTTTCTTTTTCTTGTGAATAAGAGAGACGGAGATGGGAGTGGTGAGAGACGAAGATGGAAGGGAGAGTGCGACGTAGGAATAAATGACAATAGATAGCAATAGATAAGAAAGGACATTGGAAGATATGGCAGTAAGTTATAAACGTGAAGAAGATAGGTAAAGTAGGAATAAATGACGGTAAATGGTAAGAGGCGGTAGTAAATCGTAAGAAGTGAAAACAAATAGCAGGAAATGGCAGTAGATGTGACGACGAGATCTAGAAAGAAGTGGTAGTAAATGGTGAGAAATGGCAGTAGATGGTAAGAGTGGCAGTAAATGGAAAGAAATGGCAGTAGATGTGTAGAAGAGATGTGGAAAGAAATGGCAAGGGATGTGAAGACATAAGAAATGGCAGTAGATGGTAAGACTGGCAGTAAATGGTAACATATGGTAGTAAATGTGAAGGGTAGATGAAGAAAGAAGCGGCAGTAGATGGTAAGAGTGGCAGTAAATGGAAAGAAATGGCAGTAGATGTGAAGAAGAGATGTAGAAATAAATAGCAGGAAATGTGAAGAGTTAAAAATAGCAGTAGATGGTAAGAAGTGGCAGCAGATAGTAATATAAATGAAGAGACGTGTGAGCGAAGTTGGGGGGTAAGATGTTAGGAGGTAGAGAGTTAGGAGGTAGAGAGTTGGGAGGCAAGGAGGTAGAGTGGGTGGATAAATATATTGGATAAAGATATTGAGTAAGGATGTTGAGTAAGAATGATGGAGAGATTGGAAGGGAAGTGTGAGTGAGTGAGACTGGGTTTATATATATTCTGGGAGAGGGAGAAATGACAGGAAAGGCGTAGAGGTAGCAGATACGAAACGAAGGGCTGGCTGGATTGGGATGAGGCAAGGACAAGGTTCAAGAGATGAAGGGGTGGCAGGACGGAAAGGTGAAAAATGTGCAAGAGTACATGTAGAACGGAAGAAGAGGCGCAAAGTTGAAAAGACGGAAGGGTTGAAAAAAAGATTTGCGTTTCCGGCCCACTGGGCTTAGCATTCACCGAAGATAAGTTCCAAGGCAATATCAACAGGAGGCTTGGAGCCCGTCTCCGCTGCCCTGAGAAGTAGTGTTGTGACACACCGAAAAGCCATGGGTAACCATAGGACGGCCCTTTTGGTTTTGGTGGTCTCTGGGTTTCTGATTTGTTTTGTGGTTGTTGCGTTTTGGGAGGGACTCGCGGTTGGACTTTTACCGATTTCATTCCACTGAGCTGGCCGGATTTGAACGAAACACAAAATCACCCGGCGTGAGGACGAGTGCCGTCGAACGACCTTACAGATCTTGTCTCCCGGAGGGCGGGTCCGAAAAACCCAGCGAAACTACATTTCTGCGAGTGCCGTTACGGTGGCGGCGTCCATTTATCGCGTAAACCTTGAAAATGTCATCTACTTCAAAGTCCCTTGGTTGGGCCATGCCAATTGACAACACGAGGCTGGAAGTTCGAACCTGGAGCGGTCCGGAGCTTATTTTGGCAAAAGCTATGTAGAATCTAAAATCTTTATCCACAATTTGGACTTATCTTTTCGACCTGCATGGTTTCCTGGTATGTGTTGTTCGGTGTCCGCTTGCTGGTCTGTACAGTGCACTCGTTACCTGGACGATTAGCATGGAACCCAAAGGAAATTTCGGAACTTGGCTGGGGACCTCTGAAGATCTAATTCAATAATTGAATGGTCTCTACAGTGTCGAACGTCTAGGTCACTCCGATACTTAGATGACTCACTCATGCGCTCGCTCATGTGAGCTTGGCCAGAACTAGGTTGGTCTACCAGATAATCTGGCCAAGGTTTGCTCAAGGTGGTTGCTTTCAACCTTGCTTGACAACTGCCGCCAGGAACAGGTCGGCCGATTGCTTCTGTGCCTGGAATCTAGTTGAGTCTATTTCCCAACTTCTTGAAAACGGATTGATGCCCGTTTCTACGCCGGGATTTCAAAGCAGCCAACAGGGACGCAGAACTCTAAGCGCGCTGACTTAAAATGTGAAGAGCCTGCCAGAATGCTCTGGAGGTGCCAGACAGGTTATCATCAGGGCCACGTTGTATTTCTAATCAACGCATACCTGCACATTCTTGCCATATGACGACGTCAAAATGTGTATGGCATGAAAACGTCCTACTCGAAGATACCGAGTCCGTATCCATCCGCCCCTTTCTTATCTTTGTGTCCATTTAGGCCAACAATGTCCCCGTCCGATTTCCGCTTGTTAGAAGACCTTTCACCCAGGACTTGGACGTCCGGTCCATCATCGTTGATCAACTCAGGTTTCCACCCTGTGCCAATGCCAAGGTTGCTCACACCCGCCGGGTTTGTCTCCGTGATGTGCGGGCCCCTCTCGCAACCCTCGACGTTCCCATTCCTCTCGCAGCAACTCCACTTGAAGCCGTCGGGCTTGTCTTCTTTCCAGCACGGGTCATACTCCAACTGTTCCCAGTCGTTCTCGTCCCAGATGTCAATCGAATCCCATTCTTTACTAGACTCATCAAGTTCAAACTCTCCTGCAAGAATTGTAAGTCGAGAATGTTCGTGCTCGCTGAAAGGCTACGTACCTGGATGGTTTTTACAAGCATCGGGTTCTTGCTTGTCGCCTTCAACTCGCTCGTGACATCGGCTGCAAACCAAGCTCGCAGGTTTCGCAGACCCGCTGGTCGTTGTCATGGCCGAAATTTTCGCCTGACTTCCAAGAAGTTGCCGTGCCATCTCAACGGCCTTCTTCCTAGTCTCCTGCTCCCCACACAGCGAGATCAGGACCGTTCGCGCCATGCCTTCGGGCATACCCCTGATGACGTCTAGTTCCTGATCCACACTTCCATCCTGGAAAATTGGCATCGCGTCTGTCACCGCGCTGCACAAGTAACTATGCTCAACTTGGACTTGAAAAGAAAGTCTTATAGCAACGAGAACCTGTCTCGGAAAAGAATAGATCGCGAAGCGTCAGGGTGGTTTGTCTGCGACGACGAAGCGCGTTGGAGAAGAAAGTTTGACGCGTGAGGGAGAGGCCCACCCCGCGACTGTCGGAAATAGCGACTTTTTGGAGGGGAGGCTCGACAACGTTGCTTTTTCCTGACTTTCTTGGGGAAAGTCAGGGGGTCGGTCATACGAGGACGCAACTCTGCTGACATAATGTCTTTATTTAGCTACTTACACCGGCATACTATTCAGTTGTAGATGTCATCATCAGCCGAGGCTTATGGGAACTACACGATACTCCTGTGGCCATTCTCATTGAGTTGTGAATGGGCGTAGTCAGTGAGCACAATAAAACGACCTGTGAATGACACGAACTTGGGGTCAATGTTCTTGTGTCGCACCTCGTGGCGGCCAAAGCCAAAGTGGTAGACGATGACGTAATGTCCGCCGCCACACCCGAACAAGATGAACATCTTAGACGCGCGGATCCCTCCGCTGCCATCATCATGCCATCAACATCTATCGCACAAATCCAGAAACTAAGATAGCCTAAGTATGTGAATAACCCATCATCCAAGATGGCACATCAGCCCCCGCCAGAATACAGAGACGTCGACGTTGAACTTGAACCCATCGACGACCCGCAAACTTTCCAGCATCCGGACTCTCCGTTGCCGTACTTTGACGAGCCTACGCTGCCAGGTACACCAGACAGGGCCATGGACACAACTCCAAAATGGATGACCACGGCGCAGCCTTGGGGGAAAGCTCTGTCGCGAAGAGCTGTTGACCTCTTGAAGCCGAGGGTTGCCTGGGGTTACATCATCTGGACCTTCATCGGGCTCTATGTGCTCTACTGCCTCATCATCCGATCGCCTCTCTTGGCATCCAAATTGCCCGGATACTCTGGAAGCCACGGTGTTGGCACGATTGATGTCGAAGTTGCCGTCACATCACCACGGAAAATGAGTGATTTGGTCTTCAAGGACGGCAAGGCAGCATTCGAGCTCGAGACTGTCCTCTTGACACTCTACTACCCCACGAGCAAGGATGTACGAGGGAGACGACCACGTCACTACTGGATTCCCAAGCCTGTCAGCTTAACCGCAGAAGGGTATGCTCGTGCAGCGCACTTCAACAACTTCATCACGAGACCAATCTTCACGTTTGCATTATGGGCTATTGCTGGGAGTATCACGATCCCGGCCGAGGTGGACGTCCCACTGGTGCCCCTCCACGATAAGTCTGGAGAGAGGTTTCCGGTTGTGGTACTGTCGCACGGACAAGCTAGCTCGAGGACGGATTACACGCACTACTGCGGCGAGCTAGCAAGCTCCGGGGCCATCGTAGCCGCGGTCGAGCACCGTGACGGCAGCGGCCCCGGGTCCGTTGTCACCACTCCAAGTGGGGAGAGGAGGGTGATGTATCTCAACAAGAAGGAGCTCCGCGGCGGAAAGGAGATGGAAGACGACGATTTCAAGTTTGAGCAGCTCGCCTTCCGCCAGGCGGAGATTGAGGAGACAATTGCCGTGCTGAGATCACTTGATGCCGGCCGCGGCGGAGACATCTTTGAGAGAAATGCGAGAAAGGAGGGCAAGGATCTGGAGATGTGGGCGAACCGCCTCAACTTCTCGGAGACGGTTATCGCGGGCCACTCGTTCGGTGCCACGGGCGCGTTGCAGGTCCTCCGAGGCGCGACAACGGACGAAAACCCAGCCGTCGGCGGTATCATTCTCGATCCGGGGAAGAGCAGCGGGCGGCTGAACACGGATATCGACGTGCCGATTCTGGTGGTACACTCGGACTCGTGGTCGAAGAAGGTTACCATGTTCTTTGGGAGGCCGCACTTCGACACAGTGAGAGATATTGTGAAGGATGTGCTCAAGAGGGTCGGCTCGAGTTGGTTCCTGACGAGCATGAAGACGAGCCATCCTAGTGTTACGGATGCGCCGCTGATTGAACCTTTGTTGTTGAGGTGGACGACCGGGGCTACGATTAATGTTAATGAGGGTTTAAGGGAGTATGTGAGAGTTTCGATGGAGTTTCTTAACTTCTTGAGGAATGGCACAAGAGGAGGAGTGCTTTCTGAGGGGCCTACGCATCAGGAATATGGCGAGGACACTCGGACGGAAGACCAAAAAGAGAGAATACCGAAGGAGGTGATGAAATACTGGGAGATTCATGTCGCGCCACCTCGAGATGAGTAGATCCAAGGTAGAATGAAGATTGTGCTGGGAAGTTCTTACAGTGACTTGTCCATTCAATGTATCGTGAATTGACGCTGGCAGGCAAAGCCTGTATTTTTGGTACAGTCACCCTCGTTTGTTGGTGTCTAACCCACTATCGTGGGCCTTGAGGTGCCGTAAACATGGGATGCCTGTCTTGTGTGGCCTGTCTCTGGCAGGACAAGGCGAAATCTTGCAGACAGATCGTCTTAGCACCGCAGAGCGATGATGATCTGCGCTCTAGCCATGCGCAACACGCAGAACACAGATGTTGAAGCTCATATTTGACAAACGAAACATCGTGAGGCCGCCGTCGTCTACGAATATGCCCTGATCCAGTCATCGCGAGCAGATTTGAGATATCAGGCGATTTTGATGATGTGGTTGAGACGAGACAAGACAAGACAAGTGATTCGGACAATATTTCTGCGCTGAGGAATCATCAACCCAGGGAGGCCCAGACGGTACCGGGGCGCTCAGGAATGCGTGCTGTACCGGCACGGGGACCACCCGAAGAAAGGGAGACGAACCGGTGGAGTTCTTTTTGGGGGCGTCTTTTGGGGGTCTTGTCGGGATTGGGGGCGCTCTTCTAGGCTGCTGGAATGACGTGCGGCGGCGCATCGCTTAAAGGACGAGGTTAAAAGATTTGCTGGGTACGGGGGGTTTCGTCGCAAGCGCTGGAGAAATCCTGTCCAGCTGGTTCCCGAGGGGGGGTTGCGTCGCTGAGACAGCGCGATTCCAGGTATTCGGAGGAGATGGGTCGATTTTCTGGCCGCAGTGTCTTATCCGGCTGGGGCTGTTGGTGGTGACGAACTCTGTGTAAGATGGAGGATGGGGGCGGGTTTTGGGCGTTGGTCTTCTTTTCTTGGTGTTTCTGATCTTTCTGATTACCGAGGGATTTAGCAGTGTTGGTAGAGGTAAGTAGCGCGTTGTTCTATGTTCGCAGGGATTGAAGGGGCGGGCCTTATTGCGTCCTTGTCGCGTTACACGAGAGTTGCGTGCTAGATCTTTGTGTAACGCGAGATGAGAACCCCATTCGGTGGGTATGTCCCTGTTCATGTTCCAAAAAGTCTTCGGATGCTGTTCAATCAGATGTTCAAACACAATCAACAACGGGCCACTTCGTGAAGGGGTGACATTCCATTTCGAATCAAGGCGGTGAAGGATGAATCAATCGCTTTTGGGGGGTCAGACAGGTGAGGCGGACTAATGGGCTTCACAGGCGAATAGCAAAACGGCTGGGCGGGACGGCGTACCGCTGGCATGGAAAGAGGGTGAGACACGCGCAAAAGACAACCGCTGCGTCGTCTTCCTGCCGGTCGGGCTGCCTCCGCTGACAAAGGGAAGAGAAATTCTCCCTCTTTCCCTTGCTTGGGCTAGCGAGACAGTGTCCAAGACAATGGCGGCCGGTGCAGAAGTAAACGTTCAACGTCAGTGGCCGGATTTGGTGTGCGTTTTACCAGCGGCGACTTAGTTTTTGTGATAGATGACGGGGAAAGACGCGATGGCATGTTCCTGGTTGTGTTGATTCCAGTCTGGTGTCAAGACCAAAGGTAGGGAGAATCTGGTGTGTTTGGGATGGCGGGGAAAACAGTGGTGGTTAGTGGACCAAAATGCTGGGTAATAGGGGACTATCGTGAAGACTCAAGACATTGGGCTAACAAGATGTGTGTGGCGTCCTTCAGCCCAAGACAACAACACAGAGAGATTGATAATCTGCCTAAGAAGACGCATAATCAGGACGGTAAATCGAGTTTTCAGGTCGGCTCAACTGCCGCATGTCAGCTTCGCTTGCCTCCCTGGGTCTTTCGTCAGCTGTGACATCAACGATTTAACTGGATGTTACTGCAGCCTAGTGTCACAGTGTCATCGATATCAACTTCGCATACAGACATATTCTCCGACTGAAACACTTCCAGACCGGTCGTCCATTCCAAGATCAATGACTTGTCAATCTTAGATCAACAAGCAGCCATCGTCGGCAAAGGCCGGGGTTGATGGCGCGGCTTAACGCACGCTGCCAGCAGTGCAGGGGTGCTTCCGGCTCGGTTAACGCTGTTTGCGCAGTGAAGTGATCACAGCCGCATCTCATCACTTGTCGACTCTCTCTAGCACGAAGGCATCATGCCATCTCTTCACCGAGTATGCCAACGAAGCTGAGGCGCCTTAGATGAGACAGCCGAGATGCATGCCCGGCCACCAATAGCCGCGCCGGACGACGTGCGCGAGTCCTCACCGAACGACCCTCAGACAACTCGGTGTGGCGCCTTCGTTTCTTCTTCCGCTCTTGTAGTGTTTAGTCAAAGGCCCTGCCCGGCTGGGCGGAATCTCGTCGCTCATCTAGGAATCCCAACAGGCTCGAAATAAGTTTTTGGTGCCCAAAAAGCAAAAGCAAAAAGGAAAAAAAACGGGGGACCCGACCAACTCTGCGGCCCCATCGTCCGCCCGCCCCAGGCTAGTTATTTCGAATTTAAAGGACGGAGCCAAGAACAGGATCGGCCCGCTGGCAGGGTGGATGGGCGGCGCACCCGCGTTGTGCTCGACGTGCTTGCTGTCTTCCCTCGACGAGCCTTGGACGAATATGGATGGCCGCATACATGACCAGATCTCGGGGAGGGCAGCCGACTGACCGTGCGGCCGGGACTGCAGTTCGATTTGGGGATTGATGGGACTATGTGTGCGATGTGATTAGTCTGGTTTACGGGAAACAAACGTCTGTTCCTGGATGTTTGGCGATGAGGTCTAACTCTTTGTTGATGTAGTTCGCTTCCCCGAAGGAGACGGTTCATCGAGTCCGGCCAACGGATATTGGCCCCGATCTGGCACTGGCGCTGACCATCTGGCATTGGCGTATTCGTACCATGTTGGCACTGACTGGTTGATTGATGGATGGATTGATTGATTGATTGTTGAGCTGTTGATGCTGTTGCTGTTGGAACATGACCCCCCGGTTTGAGTCCGGTCTGGACGCCTTGATTTTTCTGGTTCCTCTTTGCTGATCTTGCTCGTTTGCCCTGAGTCGTAGGAGGTCCCCTGCCGACTGACTGAATCTCCGGTCTTTGACTGGATGAACCGCCAACTGCGGATTATTTTACTGTCGCTACGCGCGCTTTGCGCTTCAAAATCCGCCTAGCCACCCACACAAAAGTGACGAGGTACACACCCCTCACACCCCCGTTCCCCAAATAATTCCCCATCTTCAAAAAAGAAGCTGGAATTCGATTGGATTGACAGCCCGGACTCTGCGTCTCCTCTGCTGCCCGCATCCATGTCCAATGTTCCAATGTTTCCCATGTTCCGCCTTCTCACCCTTCCCACCACCATCTCTCTCTACCAAAGACAGAGGCAAGAATCTCCAGTCTCCAAGGAAATCGCCCATCCAATCTCCCCAGTTCCCTTGCGACATTGACGCCGCGGCAGACCATCGGTGCCTGCATTTGACCGTCGTACATGACGCCATGCACACCCTTCGTTCCCTTTTCGGGGACTCTTCTCCCCCCCCCTCCCCAATTCCACACACTCTTGGAGGAAATCAGGGACCTGGGAGGAGGGAAAACCTGCAGTGCAATGCATGAGAAAAGGCACGTACGTACGATACGGATCGGAACATACAGCAACAGCAGGGAAAAGCTGGAGCGGCCCAGATTCCGTCCCGTCCCCGTCCCCGGTCAATCCATCACATCAGTCAGCACGGCCAGCGCAGATTCCCCAGTTTCAATTGAAGAGTCAATCTATCGTGGCGCCCGGAGAACCGTGATTTGCTGGCATGCTCACCACCACTCATCTGATCTGCGAGACATTCAGTGGCATGGGCACCGGACGGCAGAACACGCACGTATGTCGACCTGGCATGATGCTAGATGGCATGGCATGGCCCATGGAAACAGAGCAGAACACAACAGCCGTATGTACGGTACATACGGTTCGGATACAGCACATCGCAGCACACGCACACACCTACGATGCGTACCCTGCATCCGGACAGCCAGCAGCACCGCGGCCGCGCTGCCTGCGTCGTGGCATGTCATTCACTTCACACACGCAGTCTGTCATGCTCATGGATGCCCAGCAGCAGGCAGGCTGGGCAAAGAGAAGGTGAGAGAAACCTGTTGACCGTCGGTAACAAAGTCTGTCTCGTCTCGGTCTCTGGTTCGAAATATGACAGAAAATCGTGAATGGTCACGAGCCCGGCCCTGGATCCCTTCCTCGATTGCTCAAACGGGCACCTTGCAGCACGCAAATACAGCCCTGATGGACCATGTACCTCAATTAAGGCCAAATCGACATGGTCCCCGCAAGGTATTAGTCTGAGTCTGTCTAGTCGCCGCCCGCCGCCGCCGCTCCGCCCGCCGTGCGCCGCCTGCTGCTGCTGCTGCAATGCTGGCTGCTGCGTCTTGCTGCCGCTGCCGTTGCCGTCCCCGTTGCTCGCTCTCTTTCCCCATGCTTGCAATGCTGCTTCTGCTGCTGCTTTCCTATTTGCTGGGCTGGCGGTCACAGTTCTCTCACGTTCCGTGAGGTCACGAACAGACGCCGGTCGGCCGTCGTGGATCATCCACACACACACACACCAAAAAAGAGCACCCCCATCAACCCATCCCCATCTCCTCCGTCCCGGCAATGCACATGCTGCCACCATGGAACGCTGGAGTCTGCGTGATTCTCTCCCCGGCCGGGCCCCTCCCCTCCATCTCGTCTCGTCTCGTCACCTCACCTCAGCCAGCCATCCAGCAGCCTGCCTTTCTTCCCTCCCACCACCCCTTCCAACCAGACCAGACCCTTTCCACCCCTTCCCAGTTCATGATCCGTACTCCGTTAATTGCTCCATAACAAAGGCCCCATCAAACAAGTCTTTTGTTGGTCTCGCCCCCCCCCCCCCAAGGGCCGGCCGGCAGAAAAAGGGCCAGAGGGGCCGTCCGTCCCAGCCGCCGTATCTGTTGTCGCATATCGGTGCGGACGGGGGAAGCCTTCTGACTCTCATTGAACACTTCCACTCACTCCCGTCTTGTTCGCTTTCTGTTCGCCCGCCCGTCAGACTGTCCACTCATCTTCCCACTTCTGTCCTCTTTTGCCCAGTTGCTTCCGTTCCGTCTTATCCACGTTCAACAACCCGCCCTCCGTCCACCACTCACGCAGCCGCGCATCCCCAGTCAACCACCCTTCCCGCTTGCTGCCCATCCATCTCTACACTACACTACCGCCGGCCGTACCATCCGCTTCCCCAACGCCTCCACCCCCCTTGAAGACACCTCTTTATTTTTTTTTCCCTGGCTAATGCATCCGTGAGCTGACACATCCGGGGAAGGGCTTCCGGCGACTGAACCCAGAACCCAGAAATAACCCCCCCAAAAGAGCCGAGGAGCCTCAAATATCTCTTCCCCCAGAAAATCAAACCCATCCCCATAAACCAGTAAAGCCTCGAGCTTACCCTCCACAGGGTGGCGCCATGTCAACGGCAATGGACATCGCAGCATCGTCAACAACCATCGAGCCGCCGCTCTTCGACTCGGGCATCGAACCGCTCGAAGGGGCGTCCGGCAACACTGCACGCACCATCCTCGTGGCACTGTGCGTGGACGCGAGCACGCGGGAGAAGGCCCTGCGGAACTACTACAGGCTCATGCACTACGAGCAGCAACTCTGCGGACAGGAGGTCATCCGCAACGCCAGCGCCATCACCACCACTATGGGCTCGACCAAGAGGAAAGCCGTCGGGGAACCGAAGATCTGTCTTCAGTGTGATGAGATCTTCACCGAAGACCAGAACCAACTAGGCGCTTGCTGGTACCATTCTGGTAAAAGAATACTTACTCCCTGTTTCCTTCTCTTCTCTCTTTTTTTCTGCTCACTTTGTCATCAAGACAGCTGCTATTTTCGTCCCTGCCGTATGGCTTGTTTTTTTTGATGGGGTTTTTGGGTTAGGGGGATGGGATAGTGAGCTTTCTCGGTTACCTGAACTAACCATGACTCGTCTAGGCGAGCTGGAACTAATGGACGAGAGCGCCATCGACCGGGAGCCGGCGGAAATGGCGCTGTACGACCTGGACACGGAGCCCATCCGCGCCAGACACCCGGAGGCATTCCGGTGGTGTTGCTGCCGGGAGACGGGCAAGGCACGGGGCTGCACGCCCGGCCGCCACGAGTCCAACCCGGACAGGAGCAAGAAGGGCCGCGGAGACTTCTCGGACCTCGACGAGGACTCGCTGGATCTCGACGACACATCGTTAGATGACGACGACGACGATGATGACGATGACGACGGCGATTCCTCGGAGCACTCGCCCGGGAGCAGCAACCACGACGACATGCATCATCACCATCAGCAGCAGCAGCAGCAACCGCAGCAGCACTCGCCAGCCAACGGGCGGCATTGACGGGACCACCATCCCGCTCGGACCTTTTTTCCAATGACGTTGAAAAAGAGTTGTTTGGATCTGTTTTTAGTTTGGTGTTTCTTTCTCGGTTGTCGCCCAACACGCAATCAGGGGGCAGGCACGGGACGGCACGGCACGAAGAAAAAAAAGAGGGAAGAGACCAAAGGAAAAAAGTTCTTGCTCGAGCGTCACTTCGCTCTCTTGGATCCGAGTTTGATAGACCGATCAAGGGGAAAAAAATCCGTATTTTTTTGGGCGTGGTTCTTGTTTCGAGCAATCGGATGGTTCCCGGTCCCTTCCGCGGCGCTGCGGTCTGGTCGGTCAACGGTCACAGCCCAGATACGCGAGACGATGGGCTTTATTGTTGTTGGCAAGGGCATTGGGCACTTGTTGTGTTGGGAGGAGCAGCGACAGACGACCCATGGTTTTTAATGATTTTTTTCCTTTCCTTTACTGGGAGGCACAGCATTGGGAATTTGTTCACAAAATGGGCACACACACACACAAGTGGCCTTGTTGATGATGGGGAACACAGACACAGACACAGATCTGGGTATTGGGAAAGGAGGAGGCAACACACGCATACATGCACACACACAACGCAAACAGCCATTTTGGAATTTACTTGGACTTTTGTTAGTTGGTCACCTCTTTTTGAGAGGGGGAAGCGGGGAGTCAGTCATTCTCAGCACAGCGGGAAGCTGGTTTCGAGCACGACACTGCGCATACGGCACAGCACATGATTTTTAGTGTGGCACAGAACTCTCACTCGGGGGAGGGCATGGGAAGCGGGCATTTTGGTCATGGGATGGGAGGCAAAGCAAGTCATTGTACCCTTATGAGTCGAACAACAAAGCGAAAGGAGAGGCCAGAGAGACGTAAATTGATCAACGGGGCAGCCCGATTGCGTGTTACACAAGAACCGGGCACACATTGAAGTTTGAGCATTCTGGCAGGGGACGAAAATGAGCTGATCAACCGATGGCAGAGTTTCTGCCGGCACGAGGCAACCCAGTTGCCTCGTCTCTCACAGATTAAATGACAGCCAGCAACAGCGACCGCACTTTTGACAGCGTTGCAAATGCAAATCGAGATTCCCAAAGGCGGTGGCGAGATGCATGCCCGACTTGACCCATGCATGCATTCCGCATTTTTCACGCACACGCGCACATGTGGTGAGATGGGATGGGATGGACTTGTTACCCTCTTCCGGATTTCCCTTGTGTGCTCTCCCAGTCAGAATGCGATATCATCTGCAGCGCGCACTCTGCAAGGGACACCGTAAGCAGCCTAGCATAAGACACATCGGGCGCGGCCAATGGGGTTCGGCGGGAAGAGCTGATAGGCAGTTGGCCCTGTTGTGTCGCCGTACGGATCGATGTGTGCTGCCCACCACCACCGCCACCACCGCCGACCGACCCCGGCCCTGCCTCCTGCTCCCCTCCCCGCGGCATGCCAGGCGAGCGACACGCATGCTTACAGGGCCGGTTGGGCGGTAAAGAGAACGGGTGCGCAAGGCACTTTGCATGCTGTCTGTTCGTGCGTCCAATGGGTTCTAGGGGACGGGGGTCCGATTGTGCATGGGCCGGATGCCGGTTCCGTGCCTCCCCGGGGAGGACGAACCCTGATCGGCGCTGGGAAGGGGAAAAGCTCAACGGGCGGAAAGAATGAGGTGAGAAGAGAGAGAGAGCGCGTGTGCTGCTGGAGTTGGATGAATAGTTCCTTTTCTTGCTGCTATTGCCGTCGGGCGGTGGTCAATCAATGCCCAAGTGGTGCGCAATCATGTTGATTGGTGTGTGGGACTAAGGGGGACGCGTAAAGATGCTCGCGGAAGCGCGTTGAAGGTTTGCCGCGGTGGAGTCTTGTTTCCCCCTGTTCACCTCTCTTTCGTGTCACCAACAAGTCACAGCCTGCATATCTGTCGAGAAGTCTCATGCGGTCCTGTTCATCCGACGTTGCGTCTAGACCTTTCCAGACGACAACTAAGGTATACCGCTACTTCTCGTCTTACGTCACTTGTCAAATCGAACGTGCATGTACTGACAGATGGATGTAGCCAAGCGGGCGCGTGAGGGGCGCGTCTAATGCCGAGACACGCGTGAATTCAAGCCGTTTGAGAGCTCAGAGAGCGTCACGCCAGGCAGACATGCCCTACCCGTACCATGGCCCGCAAGCCGGTGACATTTCAACAATCTCGTTGGAGCATGCGCAGGCTATTTTGAATGTCCTGAAGCAGGACCGCGCCATCGCGCGAAAGATCTATGGGTTGCACAAGAAATTGATTGACGAAGACATTAGAAGGAGGCTTCGGGTGCTGCAGTCAGGTCAACGGGCGAGGCCGTTGGCCATCTGTATTGATTGTCGTGAGGCGTTGGATGCTGACACATCTGATCGGGGAAGCTGCATTTACCACGAAGGTTCGTGATGTTCACCGAGAACCATAATACTGTGCCTTGTTGACGTGTTCTCATTCTGGAAAAGGCAACCTTGAGCCAGACGGCTACCACGATATCTGGGCTGATCATGATGAGGATGTTGGCGGGCCTATCGACACCTCTGAGAATCGTGAACAGTTTCCGGAAGTATTCAGATGGGATTGCTGCGAAGAACCGGGAGACGCCGATGGGTGCCATAGAGGAGCTCATAGAACGAATGAGCGCGTTCACAAGAGCGGCTGCCCTGTGGAGGATTACGAGAGCTCTGAAGTGGAAGAAGAGGAGGACGAGGAGGAGGATGAAGATGGTGAGGACGAGGAAGACGAGGAGCCCGAAGTCGTCGTCGTGGGGCAAAGGCAAGTTGTGAACAAGCGTAGAGCTGATGATAGCTTTGAAGTCTCCGTCTATACCCAGAAGGCCAAGAGGGTTCGTTGGTAAATCGTCGTTTGGGGGGCTGTGGGCTCTCATAGTCATACCGACTAGGAAAGTTGTAGAGTATTCTCGTTCGTTATGACATGTGTACTATGAGCTGCGCTCCAGTCGAGATGAACTGTTACACTGTACCACACGTAGACTCCGACCCATTGCTTGGAGGTCTCGTCTAATGGTTTTGGATCCAACATTTTCGTGTTCTTCTCCCGTAGTCTAATTGAACCATGTCGCGGCAATTCCAATTGTAGGCTTTTCAGTTATAGTCTCATCGTCTCGTAAATCTCGTGTTCATGGATCATCGTCAAGCTAGTCATTTGTCAGCAAATGTTCGACCTCGTACGTAGCGAGAGCTGAATGATTACAAAGAAAGGTAGGCATCAGGACCATCGTTCCCGGATCCGGCAGTCTTCTAAGCCTCTCCAAGACCTTATTGTCCGACTTTCTGCTCCTATCATTCCGCGGGGGGTACATGAACAGAGCCAATCGATCTGCCCAGCTTTCCCATGATGGTAACGGGAATCCCCCAGAGTCGTTTCGAACCATTGTCGTCCAAAAATGAGCGTCTGGCACCCAGTCGCCTCCCTTCTCTGGAGACTTCTTATAGAAACATACCCTCACGTTAATCAAGGGGATATCACCCGCTGCACAAGGGGTACATGAAGCCATGTCGAATACAAACTTTCATTCTGGTGCCACAGAACATCAAGAAAGAAAAGCCGAGGATTTACTTTGGCCAATAAATCCTTCGTCTCATCGCGAATTTGCCGGTTAACTAACGTCATAGCCAACACGAAGTTGTATGTGTGCTCGGGCTGGTTATTGGACTGTGTCGCATGTTGGAGCAGGTCGGAGCGAAGTGCTAGCCACTTCCAGCCGTGTTTATCATCCGCGTCGTTATAATCCTTGGTGAACTTTTCCGCAGACTCTCGGAGGTCGTCAGCGGCGATAGTATGGTAAATGATTTCGTCGCGAAGCTCGCGCGGGAGTCCGAGGAGCGTCGGCGTAGGCCTCATTTTGACGATGTGTTGCGGACTCGAAAAGAGATCAATATGAAAAGTTTTCTTTAGTTTTTCCAAAAGAAAACATACAGTTCTTCCTGTGAAGCCAAAATTACGATGACCTTGATGCTCAAAGGTGCGGTCAGCTGACTAACTATGTACCGTATAGTCACAAAAGCGATCATGGTGTTTAATCGCCACGTTCCGAAAATGCATGTTTGGCTGTCTAGCTGTCTGGCCGGGCTGTATCTTCTCTCTACTTACGCTGAACCCCCGGCGCAGGATTCCGGACCATGTCGAGCGGCCGGCCGAGACAAATCCTGATACCCGGCCGGCCGGAACATCGGCACGTTATTGGGCTCACCGAGGCATCTATCATTGCAACAAAGTATTGTCTCTCTTGATTACAAGCGTTGTCTGCAAGCGACTCTGCATAGCTGGGATGAACACCGCCTCCAGCCTCTGTCCGACACCTCAACTCAGCCAATCGCATTTCTCATCGCCAAGCCTCCCCGACGTCAAGGGTCCATATCGAAGGTCATCCCAGCAGATGTTTAGACTGCCCATTGATCCATCGAACGGCCCATGACGTGAATCATAACCGCTACCAACCAGTCGCATCTCCCGGATCCGTTCTCCACGAGGCTAACGCTCGCCCGGGCCAACGAACCATGAAGCCGATCATCCGCCGTCCGTTTTGTCTTTTCTTTCCAAGCAGCTGGGAATCTCCAAGGTCTCAGAAAAAAAGATTGCTGGTCCGTGATTGGGTGAAGCACGCAGGAGAAAGTGAAACACGCCACACTGAGACCTAGCCGCCCACCACCGTTGGCTCTGCCATTCTCCGTCAAATGTTCGGCCGAGAAGCCGAATAGCTTGTTTGGGACTTCGCTTCCTCTTCCATTTTGAGATGCGCCCTCCAACGGCTGGGATGCCCCCGCCATGAAGAAGCATTTTGCGGCGGAAAGCCTGTGTTTCTCAGCCACTCTGCTGCTCTCCTCACCACCGCTCCTTGCATTTCCCGTCGCAAATGAGCTCAAATGGGGTGAAAAGGCCTCGGTTAGATCTGGGCCCGCGGTGGAGATGAGGTCGTCTCGATCGTGCCATGGGCTCCTCGGGCTGACGGCTGCCATCGCAAGTTGCCATGCAGTATAAGAATGGCCAGCACCGCATTCCCTCATCCCATCTCGATTTTGGCTTCGGCAGACTAGCAGGGAAATTCAGCGCGACATCCTCCCAAACTCTTTTTCATGTTCATTTTCTGCCCACGTTTCTGAAAACCACGTTTTTTGTCCCTTCCTTCGTTCAATAGTTCAAGATGGTTGCCTCGCCGGTCGTGGCTTTAGGCTTTCTTGGCGCCTTGCAAGGCGTCGGCAGTCCGCTTGTGCAGCGGCAGGCTACCGGCTGCGCGACGGGCGTGCACATGATTGTCGCTCGTGCCAGTACCGAGAGACCCGGTACGGGCATCATTGGCGAGGTCGCGACCAAGGTCCAGGCCCAGATCCCCGGCTCCGATATCACACCGGTCGACTATCCGGCGCAGCTGAACCCTTACCAGCCGTCTCAAAAGGCCGGAGTTGATGCCATGACGAAGCTGGTCCAGGATTACGCGAAGCAATGCCCACAGACGAAGATGGTGTTGATGGGATACTCCCAGGTAGGATGGTTATGTCTAGCTGGATGACAGAAGCTAATCGCGATGTAGGGAGCGCACGTCACGGCCGATGTCCTCTGCGGAACGAGCGAATCTGGGTTCGCAGCCACGCCAGCCCAAGCGGCCGATGTCACTGATAAGAGTGCGTATAATGGTGTTGACAACTGGGCAGAAAAGGTCTAACTCTAGTATAGTCTCTGCTGTCGTGCTCATGGGCGATCCCAGCCACGTTGTTGGCCAGCCTTTCAACACGGGAACAAGCCAGAAGGATGGCGTAAGTATAACCGGAGGAAGGACCAAACGAAGATAACCAAGTTGGCTAACAGATACACTCGCAGGTCTTCCCGAGGCAGGACAACGCCGCATGTGGCGCGGTGGCCAGCAAGATGACCTCCTTCTGCGATACCGGCGACCCATTCTGCGACAGCGGAGCCAACCTTCAGGTTCACCTGGGATACGTGACCAGGAACGGAGACGATGCAGTCAAGTTTATCGTGGATAAGGTTAAAGGCGCCGGAGCTGCGGGTGGAGCGAAGAACACTACTGCTTGACTAGGAGACGCAGGGGCCGGCAGGTCCAGCCTGTTGTGTTTCCAGTATCACATCTTGCTGCTGGCACAGATTGTTGGATTCGTTCTGCTGGTAGCCGCTTGAGCTCAGGTCTGGATCTGTACCAAACGTATTTATATACCAAACACGCACAAATAATCGTTATCATAGGCCCCTGAAGACGCTGAAAAGACTGTAGAAGCTGGCCCAGCCCAGAGCACAAGGTCATTAAATAATGCCACAACAGTCTTCAAACGTGTTGTCGTCGCGAGGATTGTGGAGAACATGTGTCCAAGGCAGCACTTATTTTACCTTGATCAAACGAGTTAGTATTCTTGATAGTACTTAATTCTTTCTTTCTTAAATTCGGAGTATAAGTGTCATGTTTCGCCGATTCTGTGAATAACCTCGCACGGGAAGACGGCTACGAGGTCTTCCCAAGGAACGCTTTCAGTATGTGAAGGTTTAGAGATATGTGAAGCGTCCTTCGCAATCGAGATTATCCATCTTCTTAGCGTCGGACTCGCCCACCACCAAGTTCACATTCTGGTCCTTGTCTGCCTTGGCTTTGACGATCAAGTTCCAATCCTTCGAATTGCTCAGACCTGCACCAGCACCTACCAACTGTTCAGCTGAAGGCGGAGAGGACTTCAAGGCAACAACTATTAGATCCTGAAGGTCCGACCACGGGATAACACTCAGTACCCTTCCACGCGGCCTCGCACGGTCCTTAGTAACGAACGCCATCAAATGACGTATTCCTATGCTTGCTGCATAGATCCCAATGACCCCCAAATAGATGTACATCATTGACAAGGCGAAGTGCAAGGTGGCCCCTGAATGGCCTGATCCGTAGCCATATATTTGAGTGGTAAGATGAATCGCTGAGGTTGCATGGCTCAGATTGACGATCCGGTCATAGTGGGTGTTGTGAAAGTGAGTCTCATTGACGAATGGGTATTCAGAGCGATTTGTGTCTCGGCCGTATTGTTTGCTCAAATTTAGCAAGGTTGAGTTCTTGCCTGTGTTTTTGATCCGTAAGTAGGTGAAGTAGCCAGAAGGACTTCTCGAAAGAGTTTCCGTCAGATAAATACCAAGCACTTTCGCCAGAAAAATACTTGTTGCCGACACGTTGTTCGTATCAACCGGAGATACGCATGCCATGCCATTCTTTTTAGCAGAAGTACAAGGCTCCACAAAGAGCTGGAGAATCCGGTCGAGTGCTGAATAATGGTGGCCCGCACCATCTTCGTCGCTCTCAACGTCGAAACTTGGAACAATATAGTCAAGAACAGTGCGGTTAAATGTTATTGGTCGCACTTCGTGTAGTCGGCCCTTGGACCAATCCGTCAGGTTCAAGGTACTGTTCAACGAGACGTCGTTGCTGAAACTTGAGTTCAGAATATCGCTGGCTTTTGGGTCGAATGTAAAGTTGGATGGCATCCAGCTGGCCATGAACCCGCAAGCGTATAGCAAAACCTCGCCATCATCTGGAAGCTGACCAACAAGCAGCAGAATGGAGGACTTGTTTCCATGAGTTAAAAATGAGCTAGTCGCGGAACGCCCATCCAACTTTGATTTCCCTAGCCAAGTCATGTGTTCCTTGGTTGCGTAAGGACGTTTACGCTGAATTGACTGGCAGGTCTTCTCGCCGAAGCAGTTGAATGACTCAATAGGATATTGCAATTCCTTCGGGCCAAGATCGGCGGCTTTGGGCTTATGGGTGGCCTGGCAACTTGACTGTACCAATGGCTGGAATAGTTTGTGCTTCTCAGGGGTTTTGATCCGGTAAGATGCTCTGTATTCCTCCGACGTGGTAGAGATCAATGACTTTTCTTGGACTAGGTAGTCCGAGAAAAGTCCCAGGCTGACCATGAGAAAATGCGGCGGCGTGGTGCTGAGCGTAATCGGGGAGCCGGTGTTGACCAGACTCTGGCGTGCCACCACATTGGAAGAGTTAGTGAATACCAGCTCGCGACGCAATTCCGTTGGAGGATACTGAAATCTGAGACTGTCGCCCAGATCACTTGCGCCAAAACTTTGAGCCCACGACCAGATGTCACTGAATCCAGAGGCTGGGCACCAGTATGCATAGAAGCCTGCAAACTCCTTACAGGACTCTATGTTGTAAAAAGGTTTCTCGCCTTCCTGCATGATAGAGGGCGAAACAAACTTCTCGTCCAAAGCGTAGAAGAGTGGTGGGCTGGCAGTCTGAAAGTCTGTTGCCTGAGGAGGGGGATACCATCCTAGAATAGGAACAAGTAGTACCGCTGAAGCTGGGCCGACAATAGTGGAAAGTATAGTGGCAAAGACGACAAAGCCGGCAAGGAGAAACTCCCAAGGCTTTTGGATGTTTACGCCTTGACGCCAGAACGCAGAGGAACCGAGATACCCGAGGTCGCCAACGCGATATCCGCCGGTAAGAAACCCAAGTCGAACCCCGTCGAGGATGAGGCTCCTTCGGAACATGGCCAGGGCAATGGACGAAAGTGAAGCAATAATCAAAAGCTCGTGAATTTTTGCTGGCAGTTGAAGAAGGTTGTTGATGGCCTCGGCATCAAGCGTGATATTAATGCTTCCTATGTGCAAGCTGACGCCTTCTTCCGAGTACCAGAATCGATCTTGCTGACTGATGATAATAATCGCAATGGTTGAGGCAAGGGCAGGAAAATGGACGACCCATCCCGTCAAAAATCTGAACCAGTTGTTGCGAGTGATCGGCTTTCCCTGACCTCCTCCATACGCAGGAAAAGTTCTGCTGTGTTTCGGAGGCCCTCCCAAAAACGTCCTCACGTGATCGTGTTGAGCATGTAACGGAGACGATGGCGGCGAACTGGTTGTCGCCGTCACCGTTGATGTCGCACCCAGCGATTCTGTCGGTGTGGCAGTCCCACTGGGCTGCGGAATGGGCTGCAGTGTCGTCGCACATGACGATTCTGTCAGTGCCATAGTGTCAATGGACTGCGGAGTGGAACCTCGAGAGGGCAATTCTATTTCGTTTTCCGGCTGGACTGACCGCATGGCTATTGGGCGCAACAAGTAGATAATTCGTGTATTGACTTCAACTCTGGGACGAGGGAAAGAATAAGGAGATTATGGAATGGATTGAAGTGGATTCCAGCGGCAGGAAACGCTCTCATTCACACCAATTCAATCGCCAGACTACTTATTAATATACCTTCCAAGCGAGCATAAGCCACCGCATCTTCGGGATTCGCGTCCCTACCCTACTAAAGGGGGCGATGCAGCAGCCTGGCGATGTCTCAATGTGCGAATTCTTAGTGGTAAGATTATGCGTTGCATCCCGAAGTTTTAGTGTTCATGAGAACATGGATGTTGCTATTCCGCATTGGCATTCGTCATATTCCTGGGCTCTCATTAGAGTAGCAGAAACGGCTTCCTTCTAGCGCTACTTTGGCAACATAAATTTGGAGGCAAATCGCCCCAAGGCTAGGACTGAAATCTGTGAGTATCCACCTTGATCAACTGCCAGGCAGAATTGTGCCTCACTGGGACCCAATAAATTGTGCATAGGCTGACCACCAGTTAATCGATTTTGGCTGCACGAGGAATGATTCACGCTGCGGCTGTGTCCAAATGACATCGGACAAACCACACTTATGAGGGGTGTTTGAAGAGGTCCTCTTGTCTGACGTAAACTCTGCATGCTTATGTAGCAACGGACTGCTGACAAGCAGAACGTTGGAAAAGATCTGCCTGTTGCTTCGCCATGTCTATGAAGACGCTATGCGACCGTATTGCCCAGTCGCAAACTCGGTACCGAAACTCCCACGATCTTGTGTTTATGGCAAACAGTAATATTTCAGCCGGCGGCCAATCCTCCCTCCCAACTATAGCATAATGCAAGGGAATACATCGTCAATTAAAATTAGGCTCGTGATTATCGAGGAGGCTTACATTACTGTTACGTTCTTGTTACCTATGATCATACCTTATACGATAAGAAAACCTAGTGGTGATCCCCATCCTCGAAATCCTTTAACTCCCCGTTGAATAGCTTTATATCTTCGTCATCCTCCGAGTTTGCCAGAGAAAGAGACGAGACACTGTTCTGCCCAAGAGTCAGATCATCGTCCAACTCGAACTTAGCGAATGCCCCTGGCTGAAACCTATATTCCCGAAGAATCTCCCTAACGCCCTCACGATACTTCGGCAATGTCTTTCTCGAGTATGCCTCGAAAGCCCTCTTTGAGAACCAAGGGACAAGATCGTTGACCGCGCCATGAATCGCTCGCTTGCGCGACTTTTCGATCTCGACCCCGTTTTTCATGCTCTTGACTCTACTCTTCAAGTACATGGCGGCGACTGCTTTGATGTTCTCCTTAGTAACCCCTTTGCCATACTGACTGAAAGCCTGATCCAAAATGAGGATCAGATCACAGGCGCACTTGAGAATCATCCGCACCGCTGCTGGTGCCTCGAGGAGAGGGGCGCCAAGGGCAAGCGGGATCCCACCGACCACCGTGGTACAGGTGAGGCAGATAGCACCACCCCAGATGATGAAGGATTGGCTCAGACTCATAGCCATGAACGGCGCGAGGTTTCTCCATACGACGCCAGAAAGCACATCGTTGATGTCACCGATGCTGGCCTTTGGAATGCCGAAAGACCCGTGCGCAATCTCCTGACAGAGTAGCTTCGAGATGGTGGGCGTAGTCATGGCCGAGATGACTCCGGTCCCGAGGCCAATCCCCGCAGCAGCTACTGTTGCTCTGAGAAGCTTGAGCGTCTTTTCAATGGCTTGGTCCATTTTTGCGTCGATATCCGGGACCTGGGCAGCGACCATTGCCTCAGATACTATTGGGCTGCTGAAGCTCTCCATGGTCATCTGGATCAATGCCTTGATGGAATCTTGGTCGTCTGTGGCATAGTACATCAACACATGAATCTTCAAGGGCGACATGCGTTAAGATACATACCTTTAGAGACGAATGCGAAGTTAGCCTTGAGCTCTGGCCAAAATGGAGATGTCTCTGGCTCTTCCGCAAACTTCTGTCTGAAGATGGCCTCCCTTGCCGAGAGCAATTCGGTTTCATTCATTTTGCCCCGATTGAAGAGCAGATACTTATCCTTCTTAGTACCAACAATCACAACTGGTGTCAAGGGGCAAATTTCAATGACTTCTTGCAATACATTCGCCAGCGCCGATTGGACTGGACGGTCTGTGTCCGTGTCGATACATAGCCTTTGGAGATGTTGGTTAGATGTGATAGAATAGTCGGCGGGCAATGGTGGGATTCATTTACCATATCGCATGCAAGTTTTGCCTGATATCCGGGCTGCCAGATCTCGCTTTCAGGAACTTCTTGAATGCAGAGACCTCTTTGCTGTTACCTGCCTGGAAACCTTCGGAGTCGTGAATGATGATGCCCGGGTGCAGATCAGACTCGAAGGCCTCCTCAATATCATGCTCGCCTCGCTGGTTGGAGTTCTCCTGGGTCTAGTATCTGCATTAGTGCTGGGAATACATAAAGCTTCATATCCACCTACCATTGCAATACCAAAGACACGGTTGAGAAGTGTAGACTTCCCAACACCAGTGTTACCACAGATCAGAATCCTGCAACTCGTAGACATCAAGAAGTCCTGGCGCCAAGGATCGAAGCTCGCTTCCACCTTCTCCGAGAGATATCTCAGGCTACTCCGGAAAGATTCCAAGTGATCCATCAAACTGCCAAGAGCTTTGGGTATTCCCAAAGTGGGATAACAATCAACCAAGAAGTACACGGATGGGTGTATCACCGTTCCGTTTGTAGCTATGCGGGCAAGTCAGCGGGGTCTATGAACTGCGCAAGGGTTGGTAGGCACTTACAAACGTCGCTGTATCCCTTGAGATATCCACGTCTTTGGGTGTCGAAAATGTGCCTATTTCCTAGCGCGAAGCCCTTGAATCCTTTGTTCACAAGGACTTCATGCGTAGACCGAATCTTCTGCTCGCCGTTCGGGCCCACACGTCTCTGGAGTCTCCGTCTCGGGACCTGCTGCAGGTTCCCGTGATTATGTGATTGCCGGAGATCGTACATCGTGATCTCAATGCCACTGGAGTACCTAAATGTCCACGGTTCAGTCTTGAGAAGACTCGCTGGAACATCGGCCTCTAAGACTTTGTCGCCAAGATCAGCAAGCTTCGGGGGCTTGGGGAAGGCGAGGTCCATAGGACTATCAATCAGACCCATGATATAATCAGGAGGATCATAATCAAGAATGAGACCCTCAGCCATGCTCTCGATCATCATCCACTGGAGTGGGTACAAAGACAGCCCGTCGTGATCAGCGCCTCCACCCATATCTGCATGTGCGCCCACGAACCATGCCTGAATGCACCGGTGGTCCTTTTTTACCTCGGTATTCTCGATTGGATCGATTGGAAGCAGAGGGAAGGTCTTTCGCTCCTCGTTCAACGCTAGGGCATGTCGAATCTCATTGGTGAAGCTGAGATCGGATATGTCGATAGTGTCTTTGCCGAAGGTCATCTTTACAGTGTCGAACAAACCCAGGAATCTGATTCTTGGGGGGTCTCGCGTATTTTCGCGTCTAGTAATCTTCGTTAGGATGCGCTGGACGGAACGAAGAGACCCAAAGCTACTCACCGCCACCGGAACTCCTGCCCTGCCAACCCAGTCCTCCGACGCCTGACCCCAAAGTTTTTGACTGCCTTCCACATTGAAGTATCCTTGACATTCAGAGCTTCGCGTATTGTGATGCTGTTCAGAAGTACGGATACGGCCCGGACGACATCTGCATGTCCGTCAATTCAGCTCAATTCCCGATGAACATACCTCCTTACATGCTCCACGGCTGAACCCGAACAACCAGACTTCGTCGTCCTTGGATTTGATCTCTCGGCAGCAATACTGGCTCTAATGAGCGACTGATATTGCACTGTGTACATGGCATAACTTACTGCATATACCTCTTGAATCTGCTCTTCGCAACCTTTCCCAGTCATTCCATCGTTGAATCTGTTCAACGGCATCTTATTGGTACCAATTCCGGGGAAATACTTGGCAATCTGCAGACAGTCAGCTACAAGCAAAACACCTTAAGGATGTAAACTTTACCTGTTCGACTTCATTTCCATCTCCATCTTTCGTCTTCCCAATCTTTACCGAGGCGTAGATACGGAATACGTTGCTATTATTGCCATGGCCATGGCCTGTACGTAATTCAGCTGTGTGCCTTGTCGTGTACACTGACCCTTACCTTCGCGTCCATCCTCGTTGAACCAAGTGCCGTCCACGCAGACAACAATCCTTCTGTAGCTTGACGGCCGGCTAGGCTTTTCCATGGCGATACGTGAAATCTGGTCCGAAGGTGTGAAGCACGCAAAGAAGAGAAATCTCAAACACAGAATCCAAAAGCTGAGAGAAACTGGCCAGGTACTGTTTTTATCATTGAGTTGACGGGCTCACCCCACGTTTGAAATTTTAGCCTGCCGCGCGGGACCCCCATTCAAGATGATATTTGCTGCTGTGCGACGATACTGAAGGCAGGCTGCAATGGGGCTGCCTTAGCATGCAGCCCTCACTCTGAGTGAGCCAATCACAGGCGTAAGATCTCCCATCAGCTGAACCATTCACAAGAAGTGGCTATTGTCTCGAGTTGCTGGGTGAGTGGATAGCTCGACACTTCACGCCAATCATTTACGCTGCTTACATGCTGACAAAAGCACATGCCTGGAGATAATGTTCCTCGGAAGCCACCTACGCAAAAAGTGATCACATCTGGTTCTTGAATGTCACGATCCAAGGCGGACGGCTGTAAAATTGAGTTGGGGGCTGGCGGTAGGTGTGGCTCGACGAGGCTCTGGGATTCTTCCCCTGTATCACGCGAGACTTTGATTGGGTCAAAGAACGAGTTTTCCTCCAGGCATACTGTGATTACGGCATATGCATGTTCCTTCCAAGACATCGGTGCAGACATTTCAGCCGCTCCGGACTTCACTAAAGCCCGACTCGGAGGTACGGGGAAGTTCTAGCTGTTGATCTAGAGGCCATAAGAAATCCTTATGAAATGATTTACCCTTCTCTGCTGGCTTATTACAATATGCTCGCTGTCACATGCTCGCCCTGACATGACTTTTGAAGGACGTTCTTGGTGCCTCGACTTCACCGAAACGCTGGTCTGGCTTGGTTCGAAGAATTCAACCAAGTAAAATGAACGCAGAAGTGCGGTGCACTTTGTGATGATTGGTATCTCAGGAATTATGATCGTACACCCAAGCACATCAAAACGTCATCTTCAAAGAAAAGACCAAAGGTTAAGCACATGGCACGAAGATGTGAAGCTAGACGAGAAGAGAAGCATGTTCATTCAGAGGACAGTCTTTCGACTGGTGACCACAGCAGGCTTAGTACGCAAACACGAACGCATGTGCAGCTTGTTGTCGACGTTTGCGGCTCAAGCGACGTAATGCCCATCCGCTTGTGGTTATTCGGATGCCTAGTAAAAGCTTTCATGATCACCCTTTGGCACTAGCCGTAGAGTGCTTGTTTGAAACGAAGTTTGTAAAAGTAAACGGCACACCGTCATCAAGCTGGATCCAAGTTATGAGCTTATATCCCTCTCCAGCTGTTGAGATAGAAGCTCATCACAACTGGATCGACTTCGGGAGCTTTTACATGTCTGACTCGATGGCTTTCGTACCGGATTTGGAGTGAAACGGTGGGAAAAGACAGCTTACTCGCGTCTATGGATGTTAGCTTTGGGCAACAATGATGGGACTGTGAAGCAACCTCATAAATTCAAGCTGATAGGCATACTTTCTGGTCTGTGAGGTGATGTTTTTCGAAACGGGAGATATAATGAAGGCCGATAGGATGTTTTGACGTAGACTTGCCTGGCTTCGTACATGTTAGCTTTGATAACTTGGTCCAAAGGGGCCCTCAAACAAAGAGATGTTGAGAGATGTAGAAAACGCTCCCACTCAGTTCGCTGATTCAAACCAGAACCTCAACGATGATTACAGTAAGGTCCCACTGGGCGGAAATGAGCGGGCAAAAGAGCCGTCGGAGTTGGAAGCTTGGTGAATGAATCTTCTGGTCGGGGTTCTGATTTGGCAACAGCTTAAGATTATCGAATGTTGAACTATTGATAGATTCATGAGCCATTGATAGAAAGGCTCAAGACGAAAGTCGCGTCTCGACCATATCGCCTGAAGCATCGTTCAGTTCTAGACTGGAAGGTGAACCAGACTTGAAGTTAAGGGAGAATAAACGAAAAGACCAGAGACTTGAAGACGCGCCGCCTGGCGGCAAAACGCGACGCCATCCCAAGTAGCCTAGAAACGCGGACCCCGAGCTGCAGCCCTCTGCGACCATGCAACAATGTCCTTACCCCTGCTTAAACCCGCCTACGGGACGTGGTACCGCTAGTGCAACCAGCACCACACTTGAATGCTCATCGCGTAGCTGGCATCGGGCCCCTTTCCCATCTCTCCTGCAAGGCGAGGTAGCCGGGCTGAAAGGTGGGTGACTACATGAGGTGACTTGCCCACTAAAAGGCACATGCAAACCGCATAAACTGGAGGAAATGTGGAATTAGCAAGTCCGGAGAGAGGGTGGGTGGGTTGCTGCAAAGGAGGCTCGTTCCGGTCGATGAGCATGCTCCAGCCTTCTTGCTACACGATCTTGGCTTGAACGTGGCCTTCAAAAGGTTGTCAGGGGTAAGGCATCGAAGCGTACTAGGGGCGCCTGCATGTGTTGATCCGAAGCTTTTGAAAGGCTGAGAACCAAGATGTCTAATAAACGAGGAGAAAAATGGTTAGAGCCTGGGGGGACTGTTTCCAGCACCGCGGATCCGTCCACACTTCGGGGGGCATGGAGGGTAGGGCCCCGGTCTTCTTTCAGGAAAGGCGATCCGTTATGCTGGCAAAGATCCAGCATGGCCAGCTTGGCTCTCCAGCTCCGTGGGTGCTTCCTCAGATCCAATTTTCGACACCAGAGTGTGCTGTGCCGCTGGAACACATGCAAAGGCGCCGAGACAAGACGGCTTTTCGGAGCGAACCCTGCAATCGCAAATTCAAACCAGCAAGTCACATGTCTTGGCTTGGCTACTGCCATGGGTCTATGCCGGCCGGGTGAGCTGGTACTAAGACGCCGTTTGTGAGTGATGAGTCGAGGCTGCAGAGAGACAGTTCTGCGTGCGGCCACAGCACCACGCACACCCGATTTTCCTCCAAGTCGGAACGCGGCCGAAGCTTGCCACGGGGATCGCCGAGGCCGATCCTGCTGACGGACGCGTACCAGATGCTACGATGATCTACGTGTACTTGGCTTTCGTGCTCAAAGATCATCAAGCTGAGATCGAGCTTGATTTCAGGGCCGAGCACAGATGTTGGCTTCACGATCTTCCGAGCAATTGCTATCGATCTTGGTTGTCAACCAAAGGCTCGACGGCTTGCCAAGCTCACTTCCTTGCGGCGAAGCCCTCAGATGGGCAAGGGCCTACATGGAATACGATCTTCTTCCGCCTTCACTAGAAAACTGTCTTCAAAGTCTTGATGAATATCATTCAGCTGAAGTCCTGGCGCTTGTGATACACCATGAAACAGCCACTTAGAAGCTTCTCATCGCGAGAAGCGATACCCGACCGTCAGTCATAAGGCATGGAAGCGTCCGACATCGCCGCCAGTGTGTTTGGTTCATTGCTGGCAGCTTTCGGTCGAAGGATCCGTCCCGCACGCTCACCAGCGGCACAGCAGCGCAGCTTTCGGGTCCGTAGTTCTGAGACGAAGGCGGCCGGTAGGGCGCTTTCCTCCGTCACAGCAAGCGGCAGCGTGGCGTTGGATCACGGCCCGGGCAAGCAGGTAGGACGACGCCTGGAGAGCGAAAACGACGTGTGGCTGGATCTAAACAGCGGGAACAGGTGCAAGAGGAGAATGCTCCAACGTAGGCTTCCTCCCGGGTCTCAGGTGAGCAGCGAGCTAACGGGACGACTGAAGCAGCATGTGTGGGGAGTGGCAGAACAATGGTCTGACTAACAGACATGGATGTCTGGCAGCAAGATCCGTGTTGACGGGTCGCGTGAGTCCTGGTGCCTCGTGTGTTGTCGGGCCTTTTCGCAGGGCGGGATTCCACCACTCAACGTGGACCATTCACACGTCGTCGAGGCCGCTTGGGAGAGGGTATCAAAAATAAGGAACAGGATGCCTTTGCCGGTGGCTTGCAGCGGCAGGACACCATTGAAGGAACCGACAGAAGCGCACGCCCTATCAGACGACGAGCACGGCTTGTACACGCCCGTTGGATTTGGGGGCGTGATACATCGATTCTTCGAGCCCGAGTCGACGGAGCGGGAGGTGAGCACTTGGCGACCATGTCGAAGCAGACGATGGAGGTCGAGGGCGTGTGGGTGGGCAAGGGATCGTGGAGACTGGCTGCCTTAGCTCGCGCCGACAGGGTCTAGAGGCGCTGACCGGGCTGGGCTGCCGCTTTGAGGAGAAATTTAGGGCGGAGGAAGGCGGCCCGTCAACCAGATAGGCATAGCGTGGCGGACTCAAGGAAGAGAGGGACTTTGAGAGGGGAGTTGGAGAAGCTCATGGGCAATTGTCGAGTCGATCAGGTAGTTTGATGGTGTGCTTTCGATGTAGCTGGGACGAAATGAGAGAGAAGAAGAGAGATGAAACTTCTACTTTCATGTTTTCAACTGGCAACGTAGAGCGAATGGTCGTCAGCACTTCTTGCTGTTTTCTGGACTTCTTTCGTGTTGTGACAGGGATGCACTATCTTAAGCACAAGCTGTAAGCGTGACTATCCGGCCAACTGTAAGTACTCTCGTTAGCAACAAACATCACGGAAGCGAGATGAGACGACGTTTCTTAGCGTCTGCTCAGGGAAACATCGCCCAAGACAGAGACCGCCGCTAGAGGGACAGCCGTTCGTCGTTGGCTCTGAGGCCACATGGAAAGACGGCCCGGTTGGAGAAGGCGTTTGCTCCTCTCATTTGGATTCCCTGCCATCTCTTTTGGGTTTGGTGGCCTCTTTCTCCAGATCTCCTCCAGCTTTCTCTCCCCCATGTCACCTCTCCCCAACCAACCCGAACGCCGCCACGCCCGCCGTGTGCCTTGATGCGACTGGCTCGTGTTTTCGGCTTTGAACTTCGAGATCCCGGGCAAGCGCTTTCACGGAGCCAGATGATGATTCGATTCCCACAAATGTTCCTGATGTGCTGAAAGAAGCTATTGCCAACAACAAAAATATCTCCGAACAGCTGTGTCGCGGCGCATCACGGTCACGCATGGAATCGGAATGCCCCCGGACATCTGCTGTTGACAACGCAACCCAGCCGACTTGAGGCAAGACGGGCAGCATCTCCACACGCCCACACACTCCCCCAGATTCAGCAAAACCTTCGCTTCTCCAGCGCGTCTCCATCAGGCTGGTGCGAGAAACGGAGAGCAGCACAGCATCTGTAAACACCCCAGTCTTTGCGGAGCACTTCGACCCGCTGATCCGGGGAGGACTCAAAGGCCGCAACCATGTTTCTCTGTCAATCTGCCCAACGCCATTGACAGTTCAGTCAACGACTTGAGCTTTTTCGCCAAAAACAGGTGTACCATGTCGACTTGGCTTGCCGGCCCGCGTCGTCTCTTCGTCTCGCGTTGACAGGTTACCTGGACAGTGACCCATTAACGCCCCTGGCACAACGGCACAGCACTGGATGAGCCAGCCAGCAAGCCGTCGAGGAGTTGGGGACTCGGGGTTGCGTCCACGCTAATTCAAGCGCGCAGCACACACAACCTAGTTCCCCAGGTCCCTCATGGTTTCTAGATGAGCTGCCTCGATGCCCACTCAATCTAATTCACATTGATTGCGACGCAGCCACCAAAGCCATCAACGAGGGACTCTTGGTACCTGCCAAGCAGTGTCACGCTCCAAGACAGCCACACCTAAATTCTTGAAGAATGTATGTGATTCTAGTCGTAGGCGAGAACCGGCAACACCGTACACACAAGCGGCCGTCTACTCTGCCCATCTGTCAGATGCTGATGGACTGGGTCCAGTGGCAATCAGCACCGCACATTGCAGAGAGCAGGGGGCCGTACCAACATGGGGTGTGAGCAGTTCGAGGGTGGTGCAACCAACGATCTGCTGCCCAGCCAGTACAAGCAAAGTCCAAGGATTGCAGGCCTGCCGCCCTTTCGGTCCCATGTGGGAATGGCCCGTCCTTCCACCTGCCCACCCCTCCCATGCATGGGAGGGTAGGCTCGAAACGGCCGAGCTAAGGATGGGCAATTCGAAGTTGGGGTTTGTTCTTGCGAGCTACCGCGTCTCTCCATCGGAATCCTACTCCTCATCCCGTCTCCCAGGGACCAAGACGCCGAAAATCATAAAACCTCAGCCTGTCCCGCGATCCCTGGCTGGTTCGTCCTGAGTTTCCCATCCTCACCCTCATCCCCTCTCCACCGCAACATCCAAATCCACAGCCCAGACTGTGGTAGTCGGCAACTGCAGCTCTCCTCAGAGTGCCAATACTTCAACGAGGACGTTCTAGGCGGCTTGCCACCAACAGCCAAGATGGCCGAAAAGGTTGACTCCGTCAACATCTCACCTCACCATGTCGACCATGACTCCGACAAGGCAAGCCACGCCTCTATTGCTGCTGCGGAAACATGGACATTTGCTAACGTGCTTGACCTTACAGAAGGAAGTCGAGACCAAGGTGGTCACCGGCTCCGAGGCCTTCAACGAGGCCATGATCAAGGAGCCGCCCAGTGCCTGGACCAAAGCTCAGATCCTGATCTACGCCTTCTCTCTCGTTGGTTTCTTCTGTTCCACCATGAACGGATACGACGGTTCTCTCATCAACAACTTGCTGCAAAACCCCTCCTTCAAGGAGCGCTATGGAGCCAAGAACGACGGTATCTGGGCCGGTATCATCTCTTCCATCTATCAGATCGGTGGTGTCGTCGCTCTTCCCTTCGTCGGCCCGGCCCTTGACACCTGGGGTCGCCGCATCGGTATGCTCATCGGAGCCAGCATCATCATTATCGGAACCTGCATTCAGGCCACTGCCAACGGCACCGGCCAATTCATGGGCGGCCGTTTCCTTCTCGGTTTCGGTGTTTCTATTGCTGCCTCGGCCGGTCCCATGTACGTCGTTGAGATCAACCACCCCGCTTACCGCGGTGTCGTTGGTGCCATGTACAACACCCTTTGGTTCTCTGGTGCCATTGTTGCCTCCGGCACTGCACGAGGTGCACTTGAAATTCATGGAGGTATGTACCAATATCTATTCCGATTCTTTTCTTGTTCATTCCCTTCTTGCCATTGTCTCCCTCTTTGAATGCCTGCGGGGTGGGGCCGTGCGTGGTGGGGCCGGGGAGAGTGAGGCCATCACAACACCAACCCAGCCCCAGATTCAAGATCAACTTCACAACACCATCTTCATCGCTCTGTACACTCAGCTAACGGGATGAAAATACGCTTCGTGGCGCCTTATAACCTGGCTTCAAGCCTTGTTTTCTGGTTTAATCGTTCTTTTCTGCATGTGGTTGCCCGAGTCCCCTCGATGGTTGTTCGTCAACAACAAAAAGGAACAAGCAACCGCAGTGCTCACCAAGTACCACGGCAACGGCAACCCCGACTCCCCTTGGGTAAAGCTGCAATTGCACGAGTATGAAGAGCTTCTCGATATGGACGGTGCCGATAAGCGCTGGTGGGATTACCGCGCTCTCTTCCGCAACCGCGCCTCTGTCTACCGTCTTTGCTGCAACATGTGCGTTTCCATCTTCGGTCAATGGGCTGGTAAGTTGTTTCCTCAAGCATATGAGAGGCTTAGCTGATTATTGTTTTAGGAAACGCTGTTCTGTCTTACTTCCTCGGTTCCGTCCTCGACACCGCCGGCTACAGGCACCCCATCCAGCAGGCCAATATCACTCTCATCAACTCGTGCCAACAATTCGCCTGCGCCATCTTCGGTGCTATGTTTGTCGACAAGGTTGGACGTCGCCCGCTCCTTCTCTTCTCTTTCTCCGCCTGTACTGTCGTCTGGCTCGGCATGACCATCGCCTCCGGCATTCTTCACCAGTCCGAGACCATCAACGCTGAGGGTGAATCCGAGTTCCACAACGCGGCTGCTTCACAGGCCTGCTTGGCTATGATTTTCCTCTTCGGTTCCGTCTACTCCGTCGGTATTACTCCCCTCCAGGCCCTCTACCCCGTCGAGGTTCTCTCCTTCGAGATGCGTGCCAAGGGTATGGCTTTCTCCAACTTGGCCGTCAACGCTGCCGGTCTGCTCAATCAGTTCGCCTGGCCCGTGTCCATGGAGAAGATTGCCTGGAAGACTTACATTATCTTCACAATTTGGGATGCTGTTCAGACTATAACCATCTGGATGTTTATTCCAGAGACCAAAGGACGCACTGTAAGCTTCCCAAACAAATATCTTGTTCTCACATCAAAGATACTAATGACGCCGACAGCTTGAGGAACTCGACCACATCTTCGCCGCCAAGAACCCTGTCAAGGAGTCCACCCAGAAGAAGGAGGTCGCCGTCGACCGCTACGGCGACGTCGTCAACGTCCAGAACGTCTAAATCTGAGACGCCTCTTACCACGGTGGTCAAAATGTCTAAGCGAGCGAGCGAGCGAGCGAGTTGTGTTGATGGTTTCTTATTGCTGTTGGATATCTCTTTAATGTCACAAGGACACTGAGATTCTGGAGACGTGCTGTCTACTTTTGCATGGCTGAAGAGTGTAAGCGCTCGAGGCCGTTGCGGCGGCTATTGGGTGCGGCCCTCTTCAAGCCAACCCTTCTCTACCTACACACCATGCCAATATACCATGCTGTACCCTGAATCCATACGTTGCATTTAATTTGACTATTCTTTCGTTATCTGACAATTGGTCGTGCTAACTCTGCGCATGAAAGAAAATTTCCTTGGCTAGCTGAGGGTTTGTCAGATGCCACGCCACAGGCTTGCAGGTCTTGTTGCCACCTCATAAATCACACGGCATTTCATAACGCCGTCTCGGGGCTTGGCTGACTTCATGTGGGGAAGTTGTTGAAATGAGGCGGGGTAAACAGCTACATTACCGAAAGAGGTCCTGCCATTCGGTCGGGTAGTAAACATCGACCACCATAGGGACGACAAGGACAAAAACAACGACGACGACGACGACGACGACGACGACGACGACGACGACGACGATAACGACAACGAAGACGAAGACGACGACAATAACATTAAACGACAACATTAACGACAACGATAGCGTCAGCAACAATAGGAATAGAGATAGGAACCAGAAGAGTGACAGGGACGACAGGGACGACAGGGACGACAGGGACGACAGGGACGACAGGGACGACAGAGACAACAGAGATAACAGAAACGACAAAGACGACAAAGACGATAGAGACGACAGAGACGATATAGCGGATAATCACTCACATACACAAAGTCTAACCAACTGAACATCAAAAATCCTAGACCTTTGAATTTTCCTTCTAGATTAATGCTTTGCCTTCGGGCTATCATGTATTTGTTTGATTTGATTTTGGACCTATATACTTATAGGTGACGAAGTCGGACTCTGTACCTCCCCGTGGTGTCACCTGGGAACTTTCAGCGAAAGAATGCTAGATCAGATACGCAAAAAAAAAATTCGATCCGTATGTCATTTTCAATCACGCGTGACAATCGCAGTAGAGCACGAGATCCATTGTGGGTGATGCTCATTCGGCCAATCTTCTGAAGGTTGACTGGTGCCTGCGTCAATGCTCGGTGATCACCTGGCATTGCCCTTCTCATTCCGAAGGATGCCTCCGGCCTTGGCTGGAGATGCCTTCAGTCTTGGCTGGAGATGCCGACCGACAGAAGCCATTCGACCGGTAGAAGCCCAGCGAGCGATCAGCAAAAGCCCCTCGACCAACAGAAGCCCAGAAACCGACAAGCTGAGCGCCTCACACATGATCTCTCTACCTTTCCCGCCTCAGCTCCGTTCTACCTCAACTTCGCCCTCCTTCAGACAACTTATCTACGGCTCTCTGTTTGGCTCTACCTCCTCATCTCCTCTTCTCGAGACAGTATGTCAATGGCAACCCTGCTCAGACATGCCTGCTCATCTTCATTACAACCCTGTGAGCGGAGCTACTACTTTCATCGTCGTTTACCCAGAAACTCAGCGCATTTGGATCTTTCACACAATCGGCTCCATGGATCGCACACTTGACTATGGTGGCCGGAAGACATCGATTACTACGCTTGCACAGAGAGGGATACAGTGAGTTGCCGAGTGTTGCTTTTCTCTTCCCAGAACAACATTGCTGACGTCTCAGGACTACAGACACATCGCATCGCCCGGCTTATCCAACGTATGTGGCTACAGGATTGCTGTTGAACGGATACGACTCAAGTTTGATTCTACGCATGAAGTCGAGGAAGATTGACTTGGCAAGGTCTCCATTGGCAAGAAGGAGCGACATTTGGAGTTGTGTCTACGCAGACATTGATGGCGAGATCTGTTTGGAAAGGATTGTTTGGGCTCTTACAACTCGCGGGAACAAGAAGAGAGAAGAAAAAGACAAGGAAGGGAGAAAAAAAAAAAAGGAAAAAAAAGAAAAAAAAAGGAAGAAGAAGAGTGCGGAAAGGAAACAAAAGATCCAACAGGAAGGACAGGAAGCAAAGGAAAGTAGGATCCGCGATGGTCCGGGAGGGAGGAAGATGCCATGGAGAGAAGGACACACACAAGGATCGGGTATGGGTAGGAGAAGGCGACAGGGAGCAATGGGAAGGGATTGAAGCGGGAACGGGGTTGATTGGAAGTCCTTGAGGCGCAGCATGGGTATGTTGGGAAGGGGCATGTCTGAGGCAAGGCGGAGGAAAACATGGGAGACGGCGACAGGCGACTGGACTTGATCGCATCAAAGCATCCACCACGAAAAAACACGAGTACGGGCACGCATCCAGCACCACAACAACCACCACAGCTCGATCACATCATGGAATTCATCACGAGACAGCTCGAACACGAGCATGCATCCAGCGCAGCTCGATCGCCCCAAGGCACCTATCACGAACCAACACGAGTACGGGCACGCATCTAGCGGCACAGCAACCAGCGCAACTCGATCGCATCATGACATCCACCGCGAGCTAGCAAGTACGCAGCGCTCAACTCGCAATACTGAAGCCTTCTCGGACAGGTGCAAAGACAGGTAGGCGATACTACTGAGATTTCAACCACATGCTGTTGCTGACTCTTATTTTTCTCAGGTCCATCACCTTTCCACAATTATCGAGACGACAGCCCTACCAAATTACTGAGCTCACTCGACGAGGAACAGTCGCGTGGTCGAGTTCGACGCGTATCACACGTTGTCGCCACACTTTCCCACGAGAGCCAAACTCCTCAACGCGCAAGCTGTATCGACGTTTCCCCCACAACCAGGATGAAGTGTGCAGACTTTTGCGCACACGACCTAGTCCCCTCTCGGGCATGACCATCTCACCGTGATTGATGTGCCTGGCATCTTCAGAACGGCGACGTCTGGGTGGACAACGGACGAGGACATAACATTGGTCAAAAGCATAGCCTAGAGCTACATGAACAGCCCGAGAACCACCACCCTCGCCGTATGGGACCATGCCTTCCAGAGCTACATGAAAAGCCCAAGAACCATCATCCTCGCTGTGGTTTCCTGCAACGTCGACATCGCCACCCAAGAGATCATCACCATGGCGGAAGCATTCGACCCTGAGGGAGTCCGAACACCATCCTCGCTGTAGTTCCCTACAACGTGGACATCGCCACTCAAAACCACCATGGCACAAGCATTCGACCCTGAGGGAGTCCGAACGATGGGTGTTCTCACCAAGCGGCAATGCAACAAGTTGTCTGCGAGCTCATCGTCTGCAAACTCATCGAAGGAAAGCGATTTCCACTGCGTCGCCGCGTTTCAAAGCTACCCTGTTATCGATACAACACAATCGAGATGGAATTCAAGGTCACGGAATTGCGCCCTCGTGGCAAGGAGCCTAAATGACATGCCACCCCCTTCATAGATCATAGCTACTTGAATAAATAGTCTCGTCAACTTCTCTCCTACTCTCGTTGCCTGAGTTCGTTGAGTTTTGTCCGGACGTCACAGACCACTAATTACGCAAGCGTTCGGCGTACGTAAAGCCACCTCAGCTATCTCTGCCACCTTCTAGAGGGCATCTCACCCTCGCGGAACCGCCTGAAGGAGTTGGACGCGCCTTTCCCGAATCCCAAGAAGCGTCAACCCGACCCATCCGTAACAGCGTCCATCACGCAATCCTCTGAATAGTTGCGCCTAGCAGTATGCGCCCCGAATAATCGATCCTCAACGCCTCGCGCCAACGACATCTTCAGCCTCTCACTTGGGGAGGCGTCGCGCACATCGTCTTCCACCTCCCTGCCTCAGAAAGCCCGACTTCCGCGCTACGCTCTGCGCCTTGCATCAGACCAACAGGCGTTACGGACTCTTGAATCTACGTGACCCCCCCCCCTTTCCACGTCAGGACGCTTTCACGACGAGGAGCCTACCCTGCGCCTCTCACGACAGCAACTGTTCCTGCTCGAAACTCTCTTTGCGTCAAATGCCTACTTACGCCCCCGACGGCGACTATCCCGCACAGCACGCTGTACATATTTCCCTGTTGGTAGACTCCTCGATTGCTATCCTCTGCCTCGAAAATCCCGTCTTTTCCGACCCTTCTATCCGTCAACTTCCCTACGTTCAGGACCAGAATCGCCCCCGAGGCGCCGGCCTCGCGTGCCGCAACAGGCTCTCCGACGCCTACGCTCTGCTTCGGAAAGTACAAGTTGCCACAGGCTTTTCGTCTGCTTACAAAGGCGCCCCCGCGGCGCCGCCCCCCCGCCGCATGATTGACGCCCGCCCGTCCCCGGTCCCTCTCCCTTCGAAGAGTAGATTCCCAAAGCAGAGAGGACTGCAAGAGCAGAGAGGACTGCCAGAGGGATTACAGGTGGCCTGCGCCGGCGCCGCTGGTGATGCCGAAACCACGCTCAGGGCCCTGGCAATGCTAGTAAGGCTACTAGGCAATTCTTGCACGACTGGCGTAGAAAGACTACTAGGAAACTGTTGGTTTTCGTATATTAATTGATGGCAGGCTACCTCTCAGAACCAGCGGATCCAAGCGCGCTCTAAGCGCGCCAATGCTTCCTTGGCGGATGCATATCTGGTTTGAAAAGCTCGAATTGCCAGAATCAGAGCAATGGGTGCAGGCGGAATCTACGCTGAATGACCTGACATTAAGCCACTCTGTATTTTCGCGTCAGATTCCGGACACGTGTCGCTGGATGTCAGGTTGGATGAAAGTCCTAGCCTCCGAAGCTACGATTCTGACTGTGGTTCTGGGAGTGAACACCACGAAGACACTGCCGGGGAGATGTTTGAGGGCAACACCCAAAATGAAGATAAGGAGGATAGGCGGCAAAACACAGAAGACATCATCTGAACGGCAGGAAACCTCAGAATCGCTGGCTTGCAATTTAGCAGGCATCCGTCGCATTCCTTAAGAGTTTGGTTAGCCTAGCAGTGTCAGTTGGCTATCCAGGCAGTGTCTACACACACTTATATGTTCTTAAAGCGACTTTGTCTCCTGTGTACTCACTTTCGTCCTCGTTACTGTTGTTGTCGTTGCTATCTTTGTCATCGTCGTCGTCGTCGTCGTCGTCGTCGTCGTCGTCGTCATCTTCCTCGTCGTTTTTATTATCACTACCCCTATTGGTTTCTATGCTGCTGTTGTCCTCATAGAAGAAGTACTGGATGTACTACGATCATGCCTGGGTAAGGCAGCTAACTAACACTGCCAGGCTAGCAAGGCTCTTCTTTGAAGGAGGCTTGAAATGAAAACTCTTTTTGGCGTAATATTTACGACGTCAAAAAGCTGAAACCGGCTTTGTAGCCGCCGTCTTCACCTTTTTCACATTATTAATATCTTGAATATGGCCTGTATTCTCCGAATCACCTCGTGAGTTGTATCAACACCAAAATAAGCACTGTCGCCGACCAGGAGCCAGTTTTCATCGCAGCAGAGTTACTTAGCGACGTGGTCGTGCTAGTCGGCACACCATCGGGGGTCGTTGCTAACGTCGTCGTGGCAGCAGACTTAGTGGTACGTGTAAACGCCTGGAAACTCTGTTCAGCCGACTTTGTCGGTTCCGATCCATCCTCAACCTCAGGATCCTCCCCAGATTCAGAGCTAGATGTAGCTTCTGCCGCTGATCTTGTTTGCGAAGCCCCTTGTACTGATGTTGCGTGAAAGTCTCGACTCCGGTCGGCTCTCTGTCTTCCACCTCTTTGACCACCTCCCCTTTGTCCGTCGTAAGGCCGCCCCGGATTGTGAGGTGTATCGATATCAGGTCTGCCTGGTCTTCTCAAGCCACCCAAAGCTCTGCCGAGAATAAGGCCGTCTCTGAGTTTCTCTCTCGATGGCAATGGGCAATTTAGCCTATCGGTGGAGTGGGGATGACCGTCGATAACTGTGAACGAGCATTGAGGTGATTCCTCGCTTTCTTCGACACCTCTTCTCAATTCTTTGGGCTACAAAACGTATCAGTGCATAATCCTGTTGCAACGTTACGAGAGTACGTACTTGACTCCAATAAGAACACTTGGCTTCACAAGTGAATAGGTGTTTTGGCTCTCTCGAAGATTCTGGATTGATGAACACGCGGGGGTATTCTGACTTGCAACGATGAAGACACTGAACTTGCTCAGGCTTCACGAGATTGCAGCAAAGGCAGCCCAAAAACGCCTCCCAATCTGTTTGTGGACATCGCTGCAACACCGACGAAAGCTCGCAACTCTCCTCGCACTTGGATGTCCTAGCGACAGTCTCCAGAATTTGCTTCGCATCCAACATGCCCGATGCATGATTGCTTTTATCATCCCGCATTCCACAGTCAAGTATCCTGTCGATCGAATTCCGCTGCAGAAGGCAGACTGCCAGAGATTCCTTGTCGTCCGCGGCTGCCTCAACGCATGTCTGTCCATAGGTTCGGTTGGCGTAGTCCTTTCGGCCATCGAGGAGATAACAGCCACTAGAGAGCTGTAGCAACGTGGAAATGAGAATGAGAGATATTGGCATTGTGGTCATGATCACTGAGTCCTTGAAATTGATTGGGAGCTTCTTGGGCAAACTATTTGATGTTTGCGCGGATCAGATGCAATTGAAGGGTCTTCATCAGTTCATTATCGTTGCCTAAAATCCCAGTGTCCACTAGATCGTCTGCGGCACAGGCGGAGGTCCCCTGCTGATTTCGCGTTTCGCCGTTGGTTCTCTGGAGATGAATGTTGAGCAACCCTAGCTCACTGTCGGCTCAGTTGCATGACCCAGCCACATCAATCCGCACCACTGCCTTTGAGCAGCTCGCACATCACCATACACAACAGCGCCCGTTTGGTTGTCTCGTTTTCATCAATGCCGGTATGTGCATGTATCACTATTAACTAAGTAAGGACAGAAGCCTGACTTTCGATCTGAATGGTGAGTTGCCAGCCGAGCCAAATGTTGATACTGGTCAGCGGCACAGCGACGCCCGATGACAGGGTAAGCTTGCTAGAACACCAGGCTTCAAGTGCCAAAGAAGGCATTGATTGCCGTACAGAAAGCCATCTGGTGGGTACCGATGGCGGGGCTATGCGCAGCAACGATCCAACAAGGCAGAACTTGAATGCAAAGCAGGCTATGTCACCCCAAATTGGTCTGATTGCCGCCTGTCTAATTATTGGTAATGCAAAGAAGAGTCAGGCCTTTTAGGGCATTCACGATGCTGACCAGCCGTCTCAGCCTGAATATTGCCCAGGTCTGGGCTTGGGGCTTCATTCCGATACGGAACCGTTCCTGGAACAGTGGGTCTGTTGAACAAACCCCTCTTGTCTGTGTCATCAGCTTCACTGGAAGGGACTTCTAGAAGATGATTTCTCTAATATTTGATTGGCCTTTTCTCTTTGGTCGACATATTGGTTTGCGACAACTTCTTGATTGACCTCTAAGTCTATCTAGTGATCGGTGTATTGTGCATCGTGATATCTCGTCGTCTTTCTCTGTAGGTACTCAAAACAGTGAGTGGCCTCCATTCTTTCTATTATTACAGGTGGTACTCTCTGGGGTCGGTGACACGGACACCTCTTCGCTCCCACACACCCTCAATGCCCATGTCTGCTGTTCCCCTGAATCAAAGTCAGTACACGGTAATGGTTGGCCATGAAACGGCAGTAACTTACTCTTCTCGCGGCACGACTGCTGGCTCAGTCTGTCCTGCTGCAACATCGGGGTTTCTGAACACAAAGTTCTTTTTCTATGTCGGGGGAAAGAGGAGGCCTCGGTCAGCGCGACTTCTTCTCAACAATTACTCGGGGGTGTGGTCTTACCAGTCCCAATGACAGATGAATTGCCGGAGGAGTAACTACAATGTGCTCCTTCGGCTCTTGGCCGTTGACCATAGCCAGAATGTTCTGAGCAACCACCTTCGCTTGCCCGGCACCAGGTCGGGCGGCCTTGTGCGCACCAGAGTCGGCAATATCACCAGCAGCAAACATGTGAGAGTATGCCGGATCTTGGAACTGGAGAGTCGGTCGTACTTTGATGAAGCCGTTTGCCGGGTTCACAAGAGAGGCATCGCCGGTTTGCTTGAGATCCTGGAGAAACTGGTTGTTGGGTGTTTGCCCCGTTGCGGGGATGATGAGATCCGCTGAGAGCTCGCGACCATCTTGCAGCTTGACTGATGTCTGAGAGGCAAGACCGCCAGGTGGGATCACAGCGCGGGAGCCGGTAATCAACCTGAAAACATTAATGGCTGCTGAGATCGGGGGGGGGGATACTTAGGTTATGAGCATACTTGATTCCCAACTCCTCGAATCGAGCTTTGATAATCTCGTCCAACTTGGTGTGGTAAAGAGGCATGAGATGCTCTCGTGAATGCACAAGAGTCACCTCCTTTTCAGGGTAGATTTCCTTAAGATCAGTAGCCATCTGAACGCCCACCGCGCCGCCTCCGATAAGAATGACAGAAGACGCCTTCTGAACCGCCTGCTGATGCGCTCTCAAGGTGTCGACCGATGATGGCTTGTCATCACCGGGCATGGTTCCAGGGCTTGGCAATCTGGTGCCTGTTGTGACAACCAAATATTCGAACGGAATCTCTCCTGAACCTTGCCATTCTCTATCCAAAATGACGGAATTGGGGCGGAGAGACTTGGCGCGGGCTTGAATCACCTGATGCCGCGATGGGTCGGATGACTTTGAGAAAGCTGCTGTGTATGGAATGAAGGCTTTATGCTCATGGTCTGGCAGGACTGCGAAACGAGGCTGAACCACTGGTTAGTCATGAATCATAACGACGCCGTGAAAGATACTCGCAACTTACGAATGCAAAGAGATGATGAAAGTGGCTGTGCGGTTCAACCAGCAAAATCTGCCAGCTACGAGTCAGTCGTCACTCTTTTCAAAGTTGTTGATCGGGAAGTTCACTCACGCGGTGGGATGCTGGCAGAGCAGCGGCAAGCTCGCCCACAGCGGCCTAACGTACGGCGAGCTGTTAGCAGTCGTCCTATAGGCAACAGCATGAGTACAAAGAGACACCTACAAGACCGACATACGATCCTCCGAGGACAACAACGTTCTTCAAGGGTTGCAGCATCTTGATTGGTCGGGCAGTAGTTGAGATATCCAAAGTCGTGGGGTAGAAATGTGAGTCTTGGCAGCTGGAACAATTGACAATTGAGTGTCATGCTCCGGTTGCAGGACACCTCAGCTTTAACAGATTGTCTTTCACTACGAAATCGGAGCTCGGCTCGTATTACGAGACTTGCGCTGTGGGTCAAGTGCGAGTTGACAGTGTGTCGCAATCGCACTACCGGCGGTGGCTGCCGCACGGATTTATGATTGCAAATCTGATTAGATCTTTCTCAGCCCTTTAGAGACAGCTTGCGTTATCCCCCACTTTACCCGACTCACGTTCGGTTTGTTCGGAATTGGTGGCGGAACCAAAGAGTCGGAGCCGACTTGGGCGCCGTCGCCGATGAATAATATGGGGACGTGCTTGAATCAGCGGGGCCGCACCGGCAATGAGTCGCGGCAATTCAGCCATACTGGCTGTCCTCAGCTTGATTCAATGTCGATACACGATCGGCCTTCTGACGCCTCAGAGCCCGGATCTCCGTCCTTTGAGACTGTTCCGGACGTCGGCGCCAGAGTGGAGCTGATTAATGGGACCGTGCCGTCTGGGTAGCTACGTAAGTAATAGAAGTGATGTGTAACTCGAGACCTTGATTGACCGACCACAATTTAGACAAATCTTATTTAAGCAGTGCAACAGCGTGAACAGTGATCGATGTACCTCTTCGTCTTTGATGGAAAATTACAGCTGTTCAAGTGACTCATTCCTGAGGCGAAATATTTAAATTCGCTCGCCGGTATGTGAGTCGTCATGATCCATACTCCCACAAACACGACACATGATAAAACACCAAGAACCAAACTCGCACAACAACCTGATAAGCCCATTTTCAATCCACGGGCAAGCACAATGCCATACTTATCAAAAGGCAAGCGGAATCCAGGACGTAAGAAAATGATTTGTTCTCAGCATTTTCTAGATGACGAGCACCGCGGAGATGCAGTTCCCGCTCTCGAACAGGCATCCGACGATGCTTTGCCAGGTTGGCTGTCCCGAAGACACCAGAACCAAAACTCACGACTCTATTCGCTACCCGACGAGCTGATCTTGGAGATCATTGACTGCATGAACGCTGTTGACTTTTGGTTCTTTCGCCAAGTCTCTTACCGCCTCGCCAACGCGTGTGCAGGCTTCCATCTCTACAGTAACCCTCAGAACGAAGAACATCGTCCCAAGCTTTGTTCCAAGCGTGAAAGCAATAACTGGATACGTCAATGCTACCAAAGATACATAATGTTGTATTCTGCTCTTGTCGACAGGAACTGCAGGCACAGATTCTGCAGTTGTGCTACGGTCAGCACACGAACGCAGACGCAACTCGACGCAATCACAAGAAAGTTCTTTGAAACGGATTTCATTACGTTATGGCATAAACAGTTTAATACGTCACTTGAACCAGTCAGCTATCTAGGGGTAACACTGATGGCGCAATATCCGTTCCGCAAAAAGGTTAGAAAGCAGCGTATAGCCAGTCTTCTCTGTTCGGAGTGTATTTCGACAAAGAACCAGAGATATCGTTACGACTCGCCCGTGGACGCTCTGTGGAATCTCAAGAATGCAGAAAATGCGCGGATGGTCAAGATCCATGGGGTTGCTGTTCCCACTACAGCAGTGATGAGACTAAACGTTTGACGTATCCTTATAGCACAGGCAGAGAGCGCTCATACTCTTCTTATTCAGGTCCACTCCAACTTTGCGCTCATAAGACCTTCACATGGCCCGATATACACGACAAATTGGTGGATATTGGCACTATTTCAAGCGCTAAAGAATGCGCACAAGACAAGTCTCCATTCGTGGAGTGCACCGACTGCTTCGCGGAAATCATGGGCCACGACAAAGGCATCAAGCAACCTGCGATCCGCATGATGAATGACCGAGCGCACTGCTACCTCTTGTTGGAATGGTGCTTGCCGATGTTCAAGCTGCGCGCTGGTGTCCCCATCACCCTTAGCTTTCTCAAAAAGACCTTTGACAGGGTTGAGGAGAAGTATGAGGCGCCACTGTGCCCACACATCACATTCTTCGAGGAGGTGCTTCGAGGTTCACTGCTGAAGACCTTTTGGAACACCGACGAAGTTGATCCTGCTGTTCGCTTTTGTAATTGCAAATGCAAATTTTGCGGCTTCAAGTATTTATTAAAAAGACATGGCGATCGAGTCTACTTAGAAGGAAACTACACCATCTGGTACCAGCAGTATTGGACGGACGAGATTACACCTGAAATAGGAGGCAAGCGTGCAGGGCTTTTGGAAGACCCTACCCCACATGCAAGGCTTTGCAGGGCTCAAGGAATCTCTTGGTGCACAACAAAAGGATGCTTCAATGCGAAGAGTTAATTGCAGTAATGGTGCAAAAGATGAAGTCTGGCGTTTTGGGGTATGAGTCTCAGCTAGGTTGATTGCAAATTTATGAATCTTATATTAATCTTCAACACCATTTCTCACGAGCCTTGCTATCCGAGCAAATAACTACCTATACTAGATGTGACATTTTATTCCATCTCAATTTACTTTTACTACTATCGTTACTGTTCCTATCCATCTCTTTGTCCCTATTATTATCATTATTGCGTTCCTGTCGTTTTCTGCATGTCGCTAAAACGTTCGTGACCACAGGCTCAGCCATGGAGCATTTGTCTGCCCAGTCTTTATTGACAACCCCACAGATGTCTTCCAACTTTAGGACAGCTTGTGTTTAGGGGAACGCGGCTATATCCGCTGTTGTCTACTGGAATCCTTTCCGGTAGCGAGTTTAATACCGAATCCGACGACATCATGAACTTGGCTTCCGGGCGGTCACGCAGCACTATCGACAAAATGCCAAGTACTTCCATAGCGGTCTTCATGATTCCTATAAGTTCAACGATAAATGCTCTGTGGTACTCTGTCTAAAGTCTTCTTATCATCAGCTAATGGTACTTCAAGCATCTTTCCATCTTTTTCCAAGCTCTATCGTCGATCACAGACCTCTTAATAATCATCATGGGTCTCTCTAAGGTCTTCACTTTGTTCTTCGTCATGGTCCTCGCGGGCTGTGTTGCCGCCGCACCCTGGACCCTCGGCAGTTCTCAGCACAAATTACACTGGGTTACAGGACCGTTAGTAAGGTGTGTTTAGGCTTCGATCAGTAGCCTTAACTGTAGCAGGCTGCAGCTAACCGTCCCTCCAAGAGCAAGCAAAGCAGTACAATGCCAAGGGGAGAATCACCTTCGACCCTGCAAAGGCTCAAGGAAACCAGATTGGCGTCGGCGTCTACACCACACCTGGCCCGGCCGAGTGGAAGGGGAACCCTGGAGACTGGTCAGTCAGTCCACATGAGTTATACTTCTGCCCTCATGTCCCCAAGGACCCCTCCTGACCATCTTATCATTGCCACATTACGGCCCGCAAGTCAACTGTGGATTCAATCCCGAAAGTTTGGGTTCCCAAGCAGTACTGGTGGAACATCCAAGGGATGTATACGTGGGCGGATAAGACATTCACCAAGAAGACCAAGAACTTCGACTTTGATAATGTCTTGCGCCTTTCGCAAATCGGAAACTACGAGCCGACCAAGCAACTTCTGATCCCGACATACCTGCTCTCCGGCAAGGGTATGGACTTGAAAGTCACCTGCAAGGCCAACTGGAAGGACCTCCCCTCCAACAAGCCAGTGGACTACTCCAAATGGCGCAAGGTTCTTGGAATCCCTCAGTAGGTTGCAGTCACGGGCTACGCTTCTATTGCCGCTCCTGTGACAATGGCAAGGGCTGGCTGCTTTTTTGACGAGACCCGTACTAAGCTTTTGGTCTCATCATGATCCAGCAACTACGAAATAGAGAAACTCAACTTCTGGGTAGATAAAAAAGCGGTACTATGGATTGGGATGTGTTTTGAGGAGTTTGGACTGAGTATCATGAACGCTATAGACAAAAGATGTGGAAAAGGCAACGTCTCTCACTTCCAATTTAGATTCAAATCATAGCCGGTTTGTTATTCACTGCTATTTGACATCTATGCCCCAACCACCACCGAACGGTTGATTTTCTCAACACATACCGCCTCTTGCCTCAGCATCAATAAGCATAAAACAGCCTCGCCTCCTGGTCAGTGGCACGAATCTTCCTGTTCTCCCTTACCAGCATCCACTTCATGAGCCATGCTCCAGCAACGCAAGCTACACAAAAGGCGGCACTGCTGGCCATCGGAATGACGTATCTCGGGGCGTCGGATGTTGGCCACAAGTACTAAAGTCATGATGTCAGTGGACGGCATCTTCTATCCGTTACCAGAGATAATGCTTACCGGAGTCCATATAAAGCTGATGCTTGCGCTCGTGTTGACGATGGCCAGCGCCGAAGCCTTCTTCTCCTTCGTTTGCCCGCACGTGCTTCCAACCCAACCCAGCAAGATGCTGTTCACTCCGTACGTGCCCACTGTGAAGACCACCATCGCGAAGTAGCGTGCTCCCGTGTTCATCGTGGCACAGGCCAAGACAAAGCCGAATAGTGCAACGGCCTTAGAGATGGTGATATGCCAGGTGCGCTCGTTATGCTTCCCAGAACTCCAAGCCCAGACGACGGACAGAACGCCAGCAATGAGGTAAGGTGGGCAGGTAAGAACAAGGGTGATCGTGGTGTTGAAGTTGAGCGTCTCGACGATGGTGGGAAAGAAGTTCTTGAAGCCGTTCGTGGCGAGGTGCATGTGCTGCATGTAGATAAACACCCACACCTTCGGATCGACGAAGGCTTCCTTGAGGCCGCCCCAGGTGCTGCTCTGCAGGCGCACTCCCACGGTATCCCGCGCGATTCTGTCGTGGGCAAGTTGTCGTTGTTCAGGGGTCAGCCAGCGGGTTGTCAGGGGCTCGTCGGGAAGTGTGAAGCACGCCACCATCGCGATCGCGAACGTTACTGCGCCTTGAAGAATGAAGAGCCAGCGCCAGGCAGCGAGTCCAGCGGTGCCATCCATGCCGTTGAACACTCCTGCTGCAATCAGGCCAGCGAAGGCCGTTGCCAGAATATTCCCTGAATAGAGCACACTGATTCGAGTTGCCAGCTCTTTCCGCGTGTAGAAGATAGACAGTATATATAAAGCTCCTGGGTAGTATGGAGCCTCTACAACCCCAAGAAAGAATCGCGTCAGGACAAGACCCTTGTAATCGTGGACAACGGCTGTTAGAGCGCTAACAACGGCCCAAGCCATCATGAAGCCGCCCATGTACCAGGATGGGCGAACGCGCGTAAGCACCATATTGCTGGGAATCTGGCCGAGGATGTAGCCGACGAATAGGATAGAGACGGATGTTGAGTACTGGACGCTTGAGAGACCGAGCTGCCTTTCGAGACCGTTGAGGCGAGCAAGCGCGATTGCATTACGGTCAAGGTAGCTTAGCTGTTAGCGGAAAAAAATGATAGAGTGGTAGAGGTTGACCTACTTGAGCCAATACATCAACCAAAGAGTCGGCTATGCTTCTGTTAGATTACAAATTGAAGCGTGTTAGGGTGCGTTGACTGACCATAACCCAGAGATCCAATTTCTTGACGAGCTTGATCTCTTCGGGATCCGTCTTTGCTGTGGCTCCAGAGTAATCAACTGCTGGTGCAACTGCCTTGTCATCGTCTACGACATGAGAGTGCTCCTGGTGCAGGACTTGTTGCTTCTCAATGTCAGCGACCGGCTGCTCGACATGGCTCTCTGGCCTCGGGTCTGTAGAGGTCGCCATCTCCGTCGCAGGCTATGTCAATGACAACTTTCAAGTTAGAAAGAAAAGCTCAAGAGCTACAGATGACAAGACAACGTCGCATCCCAAAGCCGACGAAGGAGAGCGCCTGTATTTGATCTCCAAGCACCGGGGAGCTCTTCCCCGCAAACAACCCCGGATTTGGCATTCTTGGCTCGAGATATCTGTGTGGAGAGAAATGCAACACATGCATGCACTCGGTGGGGATTCCTGCTCCAAAGTGACGGCAGACTGGTGTTGGGAAGTCGATGAGCCGTTGCCTCGGCCTGCGGCGCCGAAGGCCGAAAAGTAGGCACAGAAACAAGGAGCAGTCACCTCCCTCCAACGCGCCAGAGGATCACTGCCCAGGCGCCGTTCCCCCAACTTGCCCCCTCATCCCCCGCAATTCCGGTGGATCGGGACACTGGAGGTGGACCAGAGGCGCAATTCCTTATCCGTGTCTCCGCGACCGGCCCAATCATGTTGCAATGGAAAGACATGCTTGGTTCATTTGCCGGTTGCTGAATGGCAAGATGTTGGGGGGCTGGAAGAGACAATTGTGGAGTAGTTTTCGGCCTCGGGGCCGCGCCGCTGTTTCGGCTTCTCATGCCGCTTTGTGTAAAAACTTGGGTGTTTGCAGGCTGGTGAAAAGGATTAGACTGACGCAAGGTCTCGCGGCAAATGCCCCGGATATGCAGCTCATGAGCCGCATCTTAGGGTATTCCCAAGCACTTAGCAATCGGAACCTGTCCGATGGCGCTTGTGCATTGCTTGGCTCGGTCTTCAGTCCGCAATCGGCCGCATGTGAGACTGGTGAAGTGGACTTTGGTCCCTTAATCTTCCTCGTCGTCTGTACGAAGATCCGAAGATATCCGTAGTTGATACTATGTTGCAGTATTGGAGGAACACATATCAAAGCACCATTGATGCTGCTTCAGCCGTAGGGCTTGACCCATCTGTTGTTCTCCCTACGTCGTGTTCTTACCCACATCTTCGTATACACCATGATCGAAAAACCTCCAATCCGTATCGGAAATGTCTCCGGCGCAACAGGAGACCACCCACACGCGATGGCGCGCATGGTGCGCTCTGGGAATGTTCAGGTCATCACCGGCGACTGGCTGTCGGAGATGAACATCGCCTGGAACGCCATTACCAAACGCGACGTCGATCCGAACCTCGGATACGAAAACGGCCTTTACGAGCAGCTCGAAGACTGCATCGATGATATAATGACGAAGGACATAAGAGTGGTGACAAACGCTGGCGCGTTGAACACCACGGCGCTCTTCGAGAAGATTAAGGCGCAGTGCAGGAGGAAAGGGTACCCCGAGAGTGTTGTCGCGGCGGTTCTCGGCGATGATGTGTCTGGTCTTCTCGAAGATACCAGCCAAGACTTGAGGTTTCCTCATCTCGACCACCCCGAGATCACCCTCGACGACTGGGGGTTCAAGCCCTGTTGCGGCAATGCTTACATTGGCTGCTGGGGAATCGTTGAGGCACTAAGAGCTGGCGCGCGCATCGTCGTTGCTGGAAGGTGTACGGACGCGTCGCCGGTCATGGGTGCTGCTGCGTGGTACTACGGTTGGCGAGAAGATCAGTACCAAGAGCTTGCCGGCGCACTGCTGGCCGCTCATCTGATTGAGTGCGGACCGTACGTCGTGGGCGCGAACTTCTCCGGCTTCAAGGAGTTCCTTCCTGAGCTCGTAGACTTGGCGTTCCCCATTGCCGAGATCAGTCGAGACGGCGAATGCGTCATAAGCAGGACTGCCGAAGGCGGCGGCCATGTCACCAAGCACACAGTAACGGCGCAGTTGCTCTATGAGCTTCAGGGGCATCTCTATCTCAACCCGGATGTGGTAGGAGATCTCTCTGGGGTTCAAGTTGAGGAGCAGACAGGCTTTGGGGAAGATAGAGTACGGGTTTGGGGTGTGAAGGGCCTGCCGCCTCCACCAACGACGAAAGTAATGTTCGCGGCGGAGGGAGGTTATCAAGCTGAGGCCACCTTCTACATCAACGGTTTGGATGTTGATGAGAAGGTGACCATGATGAAGAGTCAGCTGACCCACATGTTCAAAGACAGTAACTTCAGCCGACTAAGCATGGAGCAGTACGGTACTCAGGTGCAGAATCCCAGCTCACAGCAGGCGGGGACAGTTCAGCTTCGGGTGTTTGCGCAAGCGAGAACAAAGGAGGACATCGCAGCGGTGAAGTTCAAAATCCCCATTTACGCTGTGAGGATGCAAAGCTATCCGGGGTACCATATGTCTCTCAACTTCCGGACGATGGATCCGAAACCGTTCATGGAGATGTTCCCTGCGCTGATACCGCAGTCGGCCATCGACCATCGTGTTCTGTTGGGGACCGGAGAGTTGATACCAGTCCCATCACCGAAAGAAACGGCCGATTACAAGGTTGTCCGGCCATCAGCCGACACCGCCGAACCCGTCGACCTGACATCTCTGGGTCCGACAGAGTTTGTTCCCTTGGGTAGCATCGTCCATGCTCGGTCTGGCGACAAGGCCGACAACTCCAACATCGGTTTCTTCGTCCGATATGAAGATGAATATGCGTGGCTGCGGTCATTGTTGACCGTGTCGCGATTGAAACAGCTGCTTGGTGATGATTGGTATAAGATCAATCCTAACAGGCGCGTGGAACGTGTCGAGTTCCCCGGCATTAACGCCGTGCACTTGTGAGTAATTCTTCATCATCAAGATCAACAAAGAGCTGATAGACGTTAAGCCGCATTTTGGATAACCTGAACGGCGGCATCGCCTCTTCAGATAGAATCGATGGGTTGGGGAAGGGAATCGGGGAGTACTTACGAAGTAGATATGTCGATATTCCCAAGGCTTTCCTTTAGCGAGGAAGGATATAAAGAGGGACATAGGTTATCAGATTGTATTATGTTATAAGGCTATTAGATCATGGCATACTGCTGTCGTTCGGCCTCAGAAGTACCGACTTCCAGTGTCCCATGATCCAAAGTGGCGACTACTCCGCTGGAGCCACTGGGCCGGAGCTTTGGCGACCGCCTATTTTTCCTGTGCTAGAGCGACTACATTTCCTGTGACTATAATCTAATCACCCCACTATCGTCGTCGTTATCGTCGTCGCTTCTATTGTTATTATTATTATTGTTATAGTCGTCCTTCTCATCATCTCCGTCCTTATCATCGCTATGAATACTGTTACTTGCGATAGGAGGAATCAAGTGCATAGGAAATCTAGCCGCGCAGACACAGGAAGATTAGGCGGTCTCGAGCTTTGCACTCAACTTTCAATTGGGCAGGTCGTAATTTCAGGGTTTATCATCCACATCTACCTAGATAAGCCACCATCGTCATGACACTTTTACATAAGAGGTCTGTCTCTAATAGAATCCGGCCACAAGATCTATATCATTGACTCGTGAACCGCCAGTTTCAGCTACAATAGCATCAGAAGTTCATGATTCAGACTGCAAATAACATTCATTAGTCTCTAAATAATTGCACAAATGGTTCTTGAATTATGAGTCAGCGACTTCAAACTATGTTCACTCCATAGTAAGGCCAAGGAACTAGCGATAGAAGTAGGCCCACCGCGCGTACGTCAACAGAAGTGAAGGCCCTCACGTTGACCCTCACAATTCCGGCTGAGTGTACGTGAACGGAGGTTAAAGCCCTCACGGTGACCCTTACTGGACGTAATCTCTTGGCCGTGGCTTCTGCGTCATGTCGTTAACATTCTCCCGGACAATTTTGCTCACCGGGGTGCCCAGTTTCAGACTTCCCCAGTGGATCAGCATAGCCGATATACCGGACAACTCGATGGGTTACTCTCACGGCAGTCGGTGTACCGAAGATGTCCGTAATTTGCCCGGCCGGTGCCTGAAAGTCTAATTGAACACCACCCTCACCACCAAAGCCCGCACTGTTCTTTCCCATGATGGACATGGCACATATAATAAATGATAATAGCCAGATTACACAGGCAATGGATGCTCATTATCGGATAACACGGTGAGAAGAAAATCACCTAATTCAACACCCTAAGACAAGGTCAACATGGACTTCCGTTTGCCGCAAGCCGCAATTGCCTTCATGGTAGTCATCGGAGGTGCGGTCGCGTGGGTAAGTTCGCCTGTCTATGAGAATTGAAAGAAGTCGCTAAACCTAGATAGAAGCTGTTGAATTCTTTGAGGAGCCCAATGGCAAACCTACCCGGACCTTGGCATACGATAATTTCAGACCTTCGATTACGATACGAAGTTGCCAGGGGACGAGGACCCCATTGGATCCATCAATTGCATGTGCAATACGGTCAGTTCTCGCGACGCATTGTCAGGTCCATTAGCTAAACATCGACAGGTCCCGCGGTTCGTTTGGGTCCAAATGAGGCAACCTTCCAAGACCCAGCCGCCGCCCAAATCATACATCGCATCAAAGGCGAGTACTTGAAGGCGGACCTCTACGCCAAATTGATCACTGGAGTTGTCAATGTTTTCACCACTCGGAATCTTGACGTCCATAAACGCCAGCGACGTCTTCTTTTGAAAGGACGTGTATCATTGGTTCCTCTCAATGGCCACTGACATCATCGGCGAGCTCAGCTTCGGTGAATCCTTCCGGATGTTGGAGACTGGAGAGGTCTGGTAGACCCGATACGTACGAGGCCATTCATGCTGACTACTTATTAGGAAAACCAATACATCAAAGACATGCAGAGCGTGGCCCAGGCCGGAGGAGTCCGGGTCACTTTTCCATTCCTGCTCCAGTTATCGAAATTGGTGAATATACCGGTGATAAGCGACGCTGTCGCCAATCAGGAGTGACTCATTGGTTATGCTGACCAGTCTATCAAGCGTCACCAGAGATTGGCGCAAGACAAAGGCGATGAGATGAAAAGTACACTGTTTTCAAAGCTATATGACCAAGTGAGCGGTGGGAATCTCAGCTTTATTAAAGTGCGTGACAACGCCGTAGGCTACATCGTTGCAGGCTCAGACACCACCGCAAGTGCCACATTCCAGGAATTCGATGAATGCCAACAGCTAACAATTATGAAGGCAAATTCTTTGACTTACCTTGTTTGGTTGCTTTGTCGTCGTCCAGAGGTTAGGGACATCCTCGTGGCAGAGTTGCGAAGCCTACCCTCAAACTTCAATTACGAACAAGTCAAAAGCCTCGAATACCTCGGATACATTATCGAGGAGACACTGCGCCTCTACCCCGCTGCACCGGCTGGTTTGCCCCGGCTCGTCCCGTCTGGCGGTGCGGAACTCGGTGGCTACTACCTTTCAGCTGATACCATTGTCAGTACGCAGGCTTGGAGCTTGCATCGTGACCCCAGAGCATTCCCGAATCCGCTCAAATTTGACCCCGGACGATGGGAACATGCAACGAAGACAATGAAAGAGTCACTGCTCACTTTTGGCGGGGGTAGTCGTGGTAAGCATCCGTTATATTGCGTCCAGTTCACAGTGCTAGGTCTAACCTGCTCCAGTTTGCTTGGGGGTTCACCTCGCACGAATGGAGTTGCGGCTCGCTGCAGTCCATTTCTTTCTTGCTTTTCCTGAAGCAACAATGTCGTCCGAGGAAGGCTTCACGGATGATGATATGGAACCAGAAATGTATTTTCTCCTGAAACCGGCTTCTCACAGGTGTCTCGTGAAGGCAAATTGAGCAAAGCTAGGCACATGGCGAGGTCGGCCCGGGTTGTTGTTCCGGATCCCTGGACACCTATACTGCGATTCCCTTGCTGGACGAAGCACCCGCTGAAGTGCTCTTACTCGACTCCCCTATTGTGTGGCTTGTCATAGGGTGGGCTATAAAACTCCAACAAGCATGTACATAGAGCATTAGAATGTATTATCGTATGGCTACCGCGGCATTTTGTTGTTTGTTAGCCTCAGAAGTACCGACTTGGAGCTTCCCCTAATCCAAAGAGCCACTCTTGTGACAGCTGAGCGATCGCATCACTATGGTACTGATCGTAGTAGATGCTCTGCAGGTCCCCGAAGCAGTCGCGTAGCGTATCATCCACCGTCATGTTGACAAAGTTCTGGTTTGTCTCGTGCCCATACATGGCGTCTGTGAGATTCATGTCCACGGGCTGGGATGTGTGGCCAACATCTGCGGGCTGACTGGCGAATGACATACTCGTTGCAATTGTCTGCCCATTTTGGGCTTCCACAACGTCCGCTACAACCGCGTCACTCAGGCGGTCAAACAATTCAGAGGAGTTGCGTGCCATAGTCCATCTTTCTGAGAGAGCAACCAACACTTTAGAGCAGGCACGAGTATCGTTGACGACCTGACTGATGGACGGAGTCGAACTGAGGGTTGCATTGGCGACGTTCCCACTGCCTTGAGACCGGTTCTGGATGTGCTGAATATGGTTTCGTAGGGCATAGATATAAGAGAGACCGGCAATGAATATGGAATGAAGAGTGACCCAGGAGTAATTGATCTTTCTGGATCGATGTAAGTTGGCGTATAGCTTGATTGCTTCTTGTGACGAGTCGAACATGTGCTGCAAAACGTTGCTGTTTCTGGAGGCGTCGCATATGGAGGGGGACGGTCGGAATAGCATGAGAATGCCGTTGTGGTACAGCAGCTCGTACCATTCCGCTGAACGGAAACTAGACCTGCCAGCCGGGGATGCGAGAGGCGCGTCGGCGGGAATGAGCGGGAGGCTAGAAGTCCCCGCACGCCATGTATGGAACTCCTCGGCTAAAGCCTCTCGGGTAGTCTCGTATGTGGTGTTGCTTTCTCTGTTGATCGTGCTTCGGTGCAGTGAATTAAGGATTTTTCCGCAGATAATTCGGTATCGCACGATATGGACGAATATGACTGTGCCCGGATGCCACTCTGGGGTTCCAAATAGCGCTGTAGACAAGTGACCATGAAGTGGTGCACTGGTCGGAATCGACTCCGAGTGAGGAAGCTCGGCGTCGATGTCGTCCAGCTGTATCGCGAGTGGTCGCCCAAGAATCATGCTGGCAATGCGATCCATGGATACCACGCTCCAGAAGCATCTTCGCTTGATCTCCAAATCTTCCTGTCTTGCCTCGATTTCCGTCTCATCTCCGTCTCGAGGTAAGGTGTAAGTCGACGACTTGTGTAAGCCAAGTTCGAAGCAAGTCCGCGCTGCCACTCCGATGAGATGCCAGACATTGGTGCTCGTATCATGGGACGTGGTGCCCATTCTGTACTGGCAGATGAGAAGCAGTGCCTGAAGCGCCGTAATCCCGCCCTGACCGAGAACATCAACAAGACGCGTCAGGGCTCGATTGTAATGGACCTCGGCGTCCCAGATACCATTCCAATTGAGCTTGTAAACTTGTGCCGTGCCGATCGCAAGGGTCATATCGACAAGGAAGCCGTCAACAGGATTGATCGAGTCGGAACTCCTTGCCTCATAAACAACATCCAGCGCCTTGTCGAGCGCCTTTGGAGATAGGAAGGGGTAACAGAGTCGATCATGGCCACAATACGCGTTCACTATCTCTGTCGCCATGGCCCTTGGTGGCAGGCTCGAAGCGGCGTTGAGGACCAGGCTTCCTGTTGTGCCATCGCTGTTCGATGTGAATCCCGGAGGTTGGCCGCCTATGAGTTGAGACGGCGCGGCAGGTTGGCTGTGCGATTGAAGTAGATTGGCGAGGAAAAGTCCACTTGTCGATCCGACGAAGTCTCTCCCTCCCCCAGCACTGAGTGACAGATGGATAACCTGACTGCCGATTTCGTTGCCGCCAGCAGGGGCTCGTTGCTCCTCGGTGTGCAGACCGAGGCTTGATGAGGTGGCAGGGGTTACCAGCCTGTCTCCGCTACTTGCTCGCTCCTGGTGCTGCTGGGGCTGCTGTTGCTGAGCCTCGGCCAGTTTACCGGATAGCTCGTCATTCTCTGCTTGGAGGTCTCGTATCTTTTGCTCAAGTCTCTCGACATCCTGGCGTCGTAGCTCAATCTGGTGCTCCCGTGCGGCATACGTGCATTGCGCGTTGATCCTGGCACACGGCGCGCATGATGGTCTTGTACGGTCGCACCGAACCTTTCTGCGGTGACAGCGCTGGCACGCGCCGGTCCGGCTGGCGGATGCCGGTGGCATTGAATGCAACCCTTGCCTCTCTTGTCTGTGTAGAGGATTAACTCATGTTGTCCTAGCAGTTGCTCGAGGGGGCTTGTCTGCGATGACGAATGCCTGGGTTGAAGGGGGTTGTTTCCGGGAAGTTGGAAAGTCTGGGGTAACCTCCCAGCGTGGGGACGTTTGAGTGCTAGAACAGGGGCTTCTTTAGCCAACCATCCCTCCCCGGTTTCGGTCATGTTGGTGGGTCTGGGGCAGGATTTCTTCCTGGTGCACTCAAGACATTATCTGACTACATAGATGATCACCTTGCGTCGATGAGGTATGAGCTAATGTTTCTTGGATGATTTAGGTAATTTTCGGAGTTTCACGGGATGTGGACTTAGTGATAGTTTCAGTCGCAGTAGGACAATTTGCCATGCTGGGGCCAGACCATCCCAGCAATAGCATCTTGACGACCAACACAGTTTCCGGGGGAAGCTGAGCTCTTGGCGGGCGAAACACCACAGACTCAAGCGGAATGCGAGACGTCACATTTGACACAAATTTTAACACATGAATATTGGCCTGCCATTTGGCAGCGGGGAGTTAAGACCTACTCCCGCCCATCCCTACAATTGACAAGAATTACCGGTCGCTCCTGGCCTGCCCCGCTTCGACTGCCTCAAGAAGCCTAAAGTCTCCGATCGTGGTACTAGACCATATCTAGGTATCCAAATGATCAGTCCAATCAGTCAAGATGATTGAATGGTGTGCAATTTTTCATTGGAAGCTATCGGTACAACTTTTGATAGAACCTAGAACACCACCAAACTGTAATTGGAGGCTCATGCGTTCACTGCGGGGTGGCTTATGGACACCGGCGTTTTCACATCTTTCCGATTGTCCTTTGGACCACAGACAGCACTCATGGATCTTGTGAGTTTGTCCGACTCCACCGGAACATCTCAAGCACATGAATACAACGAGGAGGCAGGCAAGGTAATTTAGGAAAAGTCATAACCACGCCGAAGGGCCGCTGCCTGATGTCCTAAAGCACTGACATCTTGGAATTCAAGCTTTTGGGCTCTGTGATATCAGCTATTGCGTAATTGCGTATTCTCTTCAGGTCTCACCCGAGCCACAATATGCCATCCGAGCCTACGTCTTTACATAATTTCCAGTGGCGAGCGCCTATTTCCACCATGATCTTCTTCAACAGCAAGTGCATGGCCCTTTTTGGGGCATTTATCTTGTTTATTGTCGCCATCACGATACTCCGCGCCTTGCGTCCAGGCCTTCGTCAGATACCAGGCCCGTGGATTGCTAGATATAGCCCCATCTGGAGGGTGATGTTTGTGTGGAATGGAAACGCTCATGAACAGTACCGGGAGCTCCATGCAAAGTATGGACCAATCGTACGGACTGCCCCGAACGTCGTTGATATCTCGGACCCTTCCGCCATATTCACCATATATGGCATCGGTAGCAAATTTCTCAAGGTTCGTGCATACGTGGTGGATAGTAAATGATGGATTGATGCTCATAGAACAGTCTGCGTTTTATCATGCCCTATCAATGGCATCCGAGGGCAAAAACATGCCTAGTATGTTCTCCACCACCGATCCCGAAGAGCACAAAGCCCTCAAGCGGCCGGTTGCTCAGAAATTCTCCATGAGCTCGATCCGAACACTCCAGTATCTGGTAGACCCTTGTAGCCAGATTTTCACCGATGCTATGTTAGAAATGCAGGGGCAGGTTGTCGACCTCGGAACCTGGGTTCAGTGGTACGCCTTTGACGTAATTGGCGCTATCTCGTTTGCTCGAAGATTCGGATTCATGGAAGAACGCAAAGACATCGAGGGAACGATTGCGGGTATCGAGTTCGGACTTGTCTATGTCGGCCGGGTCGGGCAGGTGCCATCTCTTCACCCGTTTCTCCTCGGGAACCTCGCCCTTAGGAGGGCGTTTTCTAAACTAGTTCCCGTCTCCAGAGATCCCATCGCAACTTCCACAAAGGTATGTCCGACTGGGGCGGTAGTGGCTCAGATCCCCTGCTCAGAAGGCTTGTCTGACTGACTGTCTGAATAGATGGTGTTGGAAGGCATCAAGGAGTACGACGCAGAAGAGGCAGACACTGCTCATAGACGAGACTTCCTAGCATACTTGCGACAGCAGCAGAAGTCCACCGGCACCATCATGAGCACGTGGGAGCTTATGAACCACTTGATGAACAATCTGTAAGTTCTCGGCGCCCGACATTTTCTTTGGGTTGTAGGCGCATTCTACTAACAAGCCTAGTCTAGCTGGAAGTGATACTACGGCTATTTCTCTCCGCGCTATATTCTACTACCTCCTGAAGAACAAACACGCGTATCAAACGCTGCAACACGAAATCGACAAGGCCGACAGGGACGGAAAGCTGTCCCCCGTTGTGCAGTACAGCGAGAGCTTGGAACTTGAATACTTGTGAGCGTTGAGATGCTTTCATCAGGCAGCAAAGCGCATATGGATGAACACTAACACGATTTCAAAAGGCAATTATGTATCAAAGAAGCCATGCGAATGCACCTCGGTGTATCATATCCCCTTGAGCGTATAGTGCCCGAAGGTGGAGTTGAGCTATGCGGAGTACAACTCCCAGCGGGAACCATTGTAGGCATGAACGCAGCAGTCATCCATCGTAACTACGAAATATTTGGTGAAGATGCCGACGAGTTTCGACCCGAGCGTTGGCTCTGCCCTGAGGAGCAGGCCAAGAACATGGATCGGCACTTATTGACCGTAAGTCGCAGCGCTATCTTGTGTTCATACGCGTTTACTGCCTCCCTACATTCTTCATTTCTTATCTTCATCGTTGCATACTTCAACGCCACAAATCTGGTATTATCTGATCAAGGGCACTGCTAATATATGGAATCGCTGACTAAAGTTTGGAGCGGGCGCGAGAACGTGCATCGGGAAAAACATTTCTATCATGGAAGTGGGCAAGTTTGTGCCCCAGATCCTTCGCCAGTTCGACTTAGAGTGGGCATCGACCGAGCCAGAATGGAAAGTCAAGACGTTTTGGTTTGCAAGACAGTCAGGACTTCTGGTCAGATTCACTCCTCGTGCAGCGGCTAGCAATTAGGGTATTTGATGTTGTAGTGAGGAAGCGTCAAGACTTTGAGTTAGTATTTCAAATGTACTTAGCAACTTGAATATGTCCTTATGAAGTAGGCGACACTCGACTTTTATTAAGTCTAGTTACAGTGTATTATCTCTTTTTATTATTGGGAGATAGGGATAAAATTAATATGACAAGTACCTTGAAATCTGCACTCAGATTCAAAACATCCCTTCCTGTACCCCTCTTGGGATAGTCGTCCTCAAAATCGGCAGAATCACGATACAATAAATTGCGAAGGTCTCAGTTCGTGGAACCTTTGGCGCCTGTAACCTGATCTATGGCCTCTAGACTCTAGAGATCCTGTTGAAGCCTCCATCTGATTGTAAGAGTAATGGTGTTGCCCACTCGGTTACCCTGCCTCCACTCGGTAATTGAAGCGGCAGGAATTGTCCCAAGCGCGCCCTGTCCCTCGAGGTCAATGGAGGCGCGGTTGAGTCTGATATCGGTGTTACGGAACCGGGCTTGAATTTGCATCTCGGCATGCGCAGGAAGGTCGTAATCTTCACCGAGATGGATTCCAAGGAAGGCGGAGCCATCAGCACGGTTCCAGACAGAAGCTTCGACTTCTCCTCCGGCCGAGCGGCCTTCCTGTGTGAGAGGGTCGCCAGGTGCAGGGATGGTCAGCTCGAAGCTGTTCCAAGTGGGTGCATTGAAGAATGGGACGCAGCCGACAATTGGTCGACACACGGATTGACGCGATTTGAGGTTGACCGCGTCATCGGGCGAAATAGGTAAGGGGCTCGCGGAGGCGCAGGACAGAAACAGGAAGACGTAAGCTAGCGCCAGGGCTAGAAAGTTCTTTTGAATTGACATTGCGATAATGGAGAAAATTTGTGAGACAGAGATGTGACCGTAGTGCACAGTGTTGAATAGGCTGAAGGAGATCGTAGAATCTGGCGCATACGAACCTCAACAACGGTGGAAACTGAGCACCGAGTTCAATTTTTATAGCTCGTGTGAGGTGCACAATGTCGTGGACTTCAATCGGATCAGTCGGACATGAGATTCTGTTCATAAATTATTGAAATCTGGATCTACCTTGCACATCGTGAGCCAACTGGGTTAGTTCGCAACCTGTCTGGGCTGGTTTAGAACTCAAAGCAAAGTACGGGTCTGCCGCACGACCTTAACTTCGAAAGAGAACAGTCGGTCCATGTTATGAACTTGTGTTCGATCATCTAAGTCAATTGACAGTGGATGCACCACGTGAAACCTAAATCGGCATGCCGCATTCCACATCTTTGTTTTACACCTTCGCCTCATTGTCGTTTTGCAGAGGTGGATCATCTCGCAAGAAGTCTTAACCGGCGAATTGGTTGAACTCTAAAATTTTGGGAACGCTCGGGGTACAACCCATGATTACAGTTAATTGACAACTGAACTACCTAGTAAACTTTATCATCTAGTTTATTAACGACAAAGACAGTCTAATTTGAAAAGTACGAACAGCTAAGCATTTTGTTCGAAATCCGTAGGATCCGGGTGAAGCCATAAAATTGCTGTCTCAGCACTATTCCGTTGCATTCAATTTCGTCACTCAATATTACTTTTACCAGTCCTTTCAAGACACTTGGCGACCTCTACAGCGCAGCTTTGAACCGAGTTTGCAGTGAACATTTTCCTCCTCGTTACCTCCCGAGTTTGAACATCAGTAAGTGGTCAACTTCAAGTACATCGCTTTGCTCTAGGTTGTCTAACTGGTTTTGGCGGAATCTAGTGAAGTTCTCTTCTACTTCTCTCCTGCCAGCGCTGGCCGCTGGGTGTATGGCGAAATACTGCCACATCGACTACAACGATTGCTTCAGCCAAATCACCTTTCAGCAATTCTTCGACGACCGCATTCAGGCGTGCGCCAGCCTGTCGGGCATCATCGATGGTGTGTACGGGCCTGAGATTCAGTGCAAGAACGTGCCTGACTGGGTTCCGGCACCGAGCTCAATCATCGTAGCAGGCGCTGAATGCTCCTTCTCATGCCAAAAGGTGTAACAAGACCATGTATCAAGTCAATTTTAAGCCCGCGTTCCACTTCCAGTGGTTTAGAGATTATTTATGATCACAAGATTCAAAGTAAACCACAAGACAAAAGTGACAATTCTTGAGTGAATCGCGTGGCAGCATACTCGATTAACCCATGCCTTGGGGTCTAGTTTGTTCGAAAAACGGACGTTTTACTGAGAGTTTGCTTAGTACGCCAAAGAAGCCTTCATCAAGCCCAACAATCACCTTTTAATTGAGAGCGTCAAGTGTACTGCATCGAATCGACACCGTCTATCCAATAAAAGTGACGATGTATGATAAGAACGAACGCCGCTGACGTAACTGTCAATCTTCTCGGCTGATACAACGTGATCCATCAAGGACTTCCGGCCCCAAGAAGGCAATCCTTCCTAAGAAGGAAACACTGGCTTTATAGAATACGAGAAGGAAGCATGCTTGAAGGACATATCAAGGTATTAGCGGCATAAGAATGCAGATTCACTAGCCTCAATTCAGTATGTTCTTCATACGCAGGCCCGCTTCTTGCTTACCGGTTGCATAGGCAGACAAGTCGAGACCTAATTGCCGATGTAGCTGACATTCCACACCAGGCCTGATGACGTATCTCATCACCATTCGCGTGCAGGTGTACATGGTCATTATATGAAAGGAATCTACTCCGCATCGACCGACAAAGTCTAAGTCGTTAAGTCAACGCCCTACCAGGTAAATTCGCAGAACCCACGGTAGACTGTCTTCTGCATATCGGACTTGCAATGGCCGGCGGTGCAGTTCTTTCTCTCAATTCCACGGATATCTTCTTCACGACGCAGGGCAATGCGACTGGCATCCCCTTTTTGTTGATCCATGGCTGGGCTGCCGACCAGACCGATTGGGCGTTCCAAACCATGTTTCTTGTGCTTCTGCAGCTCTTCAATGTTGTTACCATGGACCTCCGAGGCCACGGCCGCAGCACTTTGTCTCAATCATGTAGTCTGGTCATGGACCCAGTCACTATGGCCGACGACGCTGCCGCTCTCCTAAAACACCTAGGTGTAAGCGCCTCCAACAAAGCCATCGTCGTGGGTCACAGCCTAGGCGGCACTGTTGTTACTGAGCTAGTTCATGGCTACCCAGACCTCATTCTTGGGCAGGTGATAGTTGACCCGTCATATTACCTGACTCCTGAGGTAACCGAGGGGCTTATACCTGCCCTCGAAGAGGACTTCGACAGCGCTGTGATCGCGTTCTGGGAGAACGAGGTTACATATCCTGCAGACACGCCGGATTATATCAAAGAATGGCACAAGCTGCGTACATGGGTCACTGATGAGATGGCGATGAATGCTGCGTGGGTTCAGATGAGTGATGCGCAAGGGCTGAGTGGTATGGATTATCTGAGACCAAAGAAAATCGCAGGTATTCCGAGGCTGGTTTTGAGCAATACGGAAGTGGGCAAGGAGGTTGAAGATGCGGCTGGTATTGATGATGAATTTGACACGGTTGAAGTCATAAGCGTTGGACATTGGATCATGAAAGTTGCCCCGGAAAGATTTAACCAGGCCCTTGAAAAGTGGATCTGGACTTGGATATAAGTTGATGATAGAGATTGTGACCCAGCTTAACGGCCATGCATCAAGACAACCTCCTAGCTTACCTAACATGTTCTATTACAACGTGTTGTAGATGATGCCTCGATTCGTTGCAATGTTTGACTTGACCCATGCCTCGAAAGTGACGATGGTTGAACGAAGTGGTACGGTGACTCGCAGGGCCTCAACAGCGGCAAGAAGGCAGGCTCACCAGACACCGCGCGTTGTGCGCACGCGTGAAAAGGGCATTAGCTCAATCCTACACGGAATGATGATGTGTGACAACGCGAGGCTCCTGCTCAAAAATGTAGAAGCCGGTTAGAACGGGACAAGTTTTAGTTCAGCGGTACCAACGTAGTACCTAGCGAGCCTACGCACTGAACGACGAGTCATGGGTTCTACATATGACTCGGCGCTTAATTTATCTTGAAGTATCGCGTACAGACAGCGGAGAGCCTCACCAGAAAGCTTCGAGCATCTCCACAAGCACGAGCTCTGCAATTTCCGACCTCAGTCTTCGCGCGCTTGTAGCTCCAAGGGTCCACAGGCCACAGATCAGCATTTGCCACTTGCTTCTGGGAGTCTCATTTAATGCCATTGGTCCGCCTCCGCTATGACGACGTCATCGGACAATTCGTACATCTTCGGATCGTCTCGGTTTCGCTATTCACTTGTCCGGGGTTCCCTTGGTCGAGGAGAGCACCGAGCTGGGTGATCAACTTGACGTCGTTGCTTCCGCAAGTGTTTTTATATACTCTCAAAGACACTGTGAATTGCAGAAGCTAGAGATTGCGAGACAGAACGTAGCTCAAAGCCGAAAGACCCTGTAGTTGAACAATCTTTTGTCGTTGGGAGGCAAAAGCGAAGATGTCGAAAGTTGAATGGTCGCTCTTGAGAATTAGATGAGGCGAGAGAGAAGAGCGGCTGAGAAGCTCTTTGCACCTGTTGTGATAAATATCGCCATGTTCTGGTCTTAAGTCACATTCAAGATGAGACACAGAGATGCTATACACAAGTGATCAGTCGTTGTACCTTACTGCGTCAACTTGGCATAGTCGTGGAGCCTGTGAACAATTATTGGTTCACAATCAGACTAGACTGGAACTAAACCAACCCTGGCAGCGCAACATTCACATGCGAGACAACCACGGACGCCTCAAGCACTGCGCTGCCAGCCTCTAGTTTGGAAATCGCCATATGCGGCTACACACTGGAACCTACCCTTAATTTTGTTCGACTTACGCAACCCATCACTCTCAACCCGAGAGCTTTTGTTACCTGCTACGTATCTCGGCCTGATATCAGGTGTTTCTCAGACAAAAGACTCCGGTGTCTGGGGCATACAGGGCGCAGGTGCCAATGGCCGAGAAATTACGGACATGTCTACGAGAACCACACCGAGAACATTTAAACCTTGCGTTTTCAATTAAGCTTATTTTGTGTTGAGCTTAGAACAAAGTTGCAGCTAGCCGTGTTACCCCGGTCATGGACCTGTACCCTCTTGAGATGCTCTCCTCAAATTTGCAAAACACAGTCCTATCCCGTGGTATACTTTTATCCCATCGACTGCTAGATGGCGTCACTACAAACGTTCTCCGGTTTTCTCCAATTCGACACCTTTTCAGTGGTTTTAATTCGCGGAAATAAACGGCAATAAGTCGGATTAACGTCCGATTCGCTATTCCCCCGCACGCGTTTGTACTGACGCCATCTAGCAGTCGATGGGATATCCGGCCAAACCGTCGGCGGAAGACTAACGAACACCTCAGTGTCCATACACTACGCCGGGATATGTGGCATCTCTAGGATAGCTAGTATTTGCATGGCTTTACGCCTGGCTCGATGGTCTTGATTTATCTGGACCATGGCCGAAGATGCCGGCTGAGTATTTGATTGGCAGAGCATCCGCCCTTTACTTCTGGGACCAGATATTTCGATTTTCTCCTACCTGTTTCGTTCAATGCTGATATTTGATTGGTTGAGGTTATCCAGGCAAGAATGCATCTGAAGAAACTTTGATTGACTACCTGCATTTGCTGTTGTTCCTTCGCTTCATCACCGTGAGCCAAAGGCCATGCACGAGAGGCAACGCGCGGCTCCCCTTCTTGATTCCCTTCCCCGTCTTGCCGGTGGTCACTCTGTGAGAAATGGGAGCTGAAGGAAGATACATGGCCTGTAGTGGTTGCACTCCCAACTCTGCAAGGCGCCCTAGTCACAGAACGATTGCACCTGATCTTGCACGAAGAGGCTCTTCGATGGCGGTTGTCGAATGCCCGCTAGCTTACTGCCATAAGACCGCAAATTTTGCATTGGGACACCTTTCGTACGGCCATCTTATCGTTCAGTATGGCACTTCGTCTGCCCAATGGCCTTCGAATCCGCTCCACCCGACTACTACAGTTGAACATTTGGAGCTGGGATGAGCTTCCATGGGTATTGGTATTGTGAGTTCATCTCCAGGGGCCCATTGGGATCATTTCAAAAAGACATTATACATAGTCAAACATCCAGAAATTCACATAAACGCCAACCTTGACCTCTAGCTCGTCTGCCACCCGACCTCCACCCACGTGGGGAGCTTGCTTGCGTTCATCCAGTGTCACAGAGGCCCCAAGGTACTTTGCGATCAACGCACAATACTAAGCGGCATGCGGAGTAGTCCGCGAGATTTTCTGCTCCCCCGTTTCGAGGGGTTAAAGTAAGGATGATGCCGGTGGGAGGATAAGGTTTGGTGTCTCCCTGGGCTTTTGGGACCCGTTTGTAATTGATACTGTGTGAGGGGTGCATTCTTCAAGCCCCTGCTTTTTGTAGTGCTACCTGATGTAGCTTGCACTGTACGAATGAGTCGCTGGCATGGCCCTGCTGAATCGCGTATCACGACGTAGTTCGTCCGAGTTGGACATCAGCTCTAGTGCTTAGCAATTGAAAGGGTTCCATTGATCACGCCCATCTTAGTGGGGCCTTGCAATCTGTAGGTGCAATAAACTTGAGCAAAGGCGTGGATGGGGCAATACCGAATGTCATGGTGATCCTGCAAGGGACGGGGGTCCTTTGCAGATAAGACAACAAAGTCCGCAAAACCACTGACTGAGAAACAGGCGGCCGATACATCATACAGGGGAAGTACTATGGGTACATACAGGGAAAGACTCTGCTCAAACAAAGCTGGGACAACAGCACGCAAAGAACAATCCCTAGATGCGTCTATGCCGCAAGCCTGAGAGACCAGGCCTCAATCCCAGAACACCGCGAAGTGGGGCGCCACCGGTGAACACTTGTTGGAGCGCTTCGACTGCTAGGACCCTTGAAGCGGCCTAAATCGAGTACTAGTAGGGGTCGTTCATGACATTCGATCACAAGCCCGCCCAGAATCTCAGTGCAGTGGTCGCCTCTTACTTTCCTAAGCCAGTGACTGGAAGGAAAATATCGAATCATATTCAACGATGGCGTCCAACACGTCGTTGTACGGGTGCATACTTGCGACTATCTTGTTTTACTTCAGTTACAAAGCAGTCGTCGAACGGCGCAGAAGAGCTGGCAAAGTCTCAGTCACCAGTCTTCCCATACTTGACCAGGGGAAATGGTGGGACGTGTTCAACCTCAAGCCCAAATTCAGCTTTTATCTCGATGGCAGAAAGGCTCTTGGGCGCGCAATTAAGCAAGCCAATGGCAAACCCTTCCGCATCGTTGGTCCTGGAAGAACACTTACCGTCTTGCCTCCCCCCTACGCAGAGGATATCAGAAATGACAAGAGACTGGACTTTGGGAAGGTCGTGGCCCAGGTATCTTCTACTCTCTGCACTTCTTGATGATTATGTTCTAAAAGTTGTTTCAGTTTGTTTCTCATGAAATCCCCGGTTTCGAGGGTTTTGCAAGCGGTCTGAATGACCTGCCCGTCGTCTTAGATATGTGCAAATACAAGTTGACAAGGGAGCTTGGTATGTACAAAGGTATGAGACTTTGAGGAAGTTAGCTTACCAGTCTCTAGCGAGTGTTATAGAGCCTCTGCCGGCTGAGTCCGAGATGGCCATTGAAGATATTTTACAGATACCTCACAGCGACGGTAAGAACATTCCATTAGATGCAGAACTTCGTTGGATTAGAACAGGAGACTAACACTTATACAGAATGGCAGAAAGTTCCAATCAAGCAGCGTCTGAATCTGCTTGTTGCTCGTGTCTCTGGGCGCGTTTTCCTCGGTGAAGAGCTGTGCCGTGACCCGGCGTGGCTCAACATTGCCGTCAGTCACATCATGACCGGCTTCCTGGCAGCTCTGAGTCTGAGAATGTTCCCAGCATTCATGAGACCCTTTGCTCACTGGTTTCTGCCCCCTTGCCGCAAGCTTCGTTCCCAAGTGGAGCAGGCCCGAAGTCTGATCCGCCCTGTCATTGAGAAGCGAAAACAAGAGAGAGCGGCAGCCGTTGCGAACGGCGAGACCCCCACAGAGTACAACGACAGTATCGAGTGGTCGGACACGTATTCGAATGGTCGCAAGTTTGATCGCGCGGATCTTCAGCTTGGCCTTTCCATTGCCTCCGTGCACAACACGACCGATCTTCTTTCTCAAGTGGTATACGATCTTGCCGGTGATCCTGAGATGGTCCAACGCCTGAGAGAGGAAGCAAAGGAAGTGATTGGGGAATCGGGATGGTCCAAGACGTCCCTCTACAATTTGAAGCTACTTGACAGCGTCATCAAGGAAAGCATGAGGATCAAGCCCATTCTCACTGGTAAGTTGTATCCAGACAGGTTCGGACAGTTTTGAGGAGAGGGTTCCTGACAAGCCATGTTGTCACATAGTCGCCATGCCCCGCGAAGTCACCGAGGAGATGACTCTTCCAGACGGCGTGATATTGCCAGAAGGCACTGTCATTGGCGTATCAGCAGAGCGTCACTGGGACTCAAACATTTACCCTGAGCCGCATACCTTCGTCGGGGACCGCTTCCTGAAGATGCGACAGACTCCCGGGAAGGAAAACGTTGCCCAGCTCGTAACGACCAGCATTAACCACCTGGGGTTCGGACACGGCAATCACGCATGTCCGGGCAGGTTTCTCGCCGCGGCCGAGATCAAAGTAATCTTGACTCAGCTAATCATGGGGTACGAGTGGAGAGTGATAAAGGGCCAAGAGCCAAAGATTCGGGTGCTCGGCGTGAATCTCGACTCAGACCCTTCAGCCAAAATTGAGATTCGGCGGTGTGCGGTGTAGTAGTAGTAACAGTATGAAACTGGCGCCCATCTGAAAAGGCCCGAAAGACCTCGCGTGCGCGACTTGGCCAAGGACGGAACTGAAGTCGGACTGGCCGAAAATGAAAATGAGTTGTGATCGGCGTAAAGCCCTTAGCCACCAAAGACGAGCATAAGGCTGTGATGAAGAACACGACTCGCGGTTGCAGGTGCAGATCAAGATGTAGCACGGCAAGAGGAACAAGTGCATTGGCATTACCGGGAAGGGAGCCGAGCCAATGACTCGGGATACCCTGGACACAACCCTGGCGCGAGTTCCAGTGAGACCCTTGCCTGCAGGGTATCATTTTGAGGAGCTTCGTTGCTGTACTGTTTGGGAACATGTTCGCGCAACCTCTTATCGGCTGCAACGAAGGCTCGCTTCAAGCTCAAAGCCTCGAATTTTGCTGGCGTGTTTGTTAGATCCCTCACGCGCGTTCCTCTTGGTGGTTCTCGAAGTTATCGCCAAAGATGACCTCGTCGCTACTTCGGAGCTCGTTCCCCGTTGGACTAGAGTCTGATAGCGTGAGGAGAATGTTCACGCTGCTATTTTGCGTTGTAAGTGATGAAGAAATTCCCGTAAATGTACAGTGATGGTTGGTCTGACATGCTGCAGAGTGTCCTGTACACACTTTGGAGGATCTCGTATAACGTGCTCCTCCATCCTCTACGCAAGTTCCCTGGGCCGAGGCTTTGGGCAGCATCGCGCATACCCTTTGCAGTCACTTGTGCGACGGGTCAGGGGCACCGGAAGATCTTGCAACTGCACGAAAAGTACGGCGATATCGTAAGAGTCGCTCCGGATGAGCTGGTCTTCTGCTCACTGGACGCTTGGAAAGAGATTTATGGGCGCCGGAAAACCGCAAGAGGCGAGATCAGCAAAGATTACGTGCATTATGCGGAGGCCAAGGACAGCATCCTCGGCGCACCAAAGGATAGACATACTCAATTACGGCGAATCCTGAGCCGCGGCTTCACTAACTCAGCGGTGCTCGACCAAGAAGGTCTGATCAAGTCTCATGTCGATCAATTGTGAGTTTCATCCTTCTCTGCCTCAGAGCTAATCTGAGAGTGAGACATCGAGGTTCAAGTCGCTGATGGACAATGCCCCGGTGCAGGTTCAACATTCTGGCCGAGCATGAACAATCACAAGGGCCCCGAACGTCAATCGACATGAACAAGTTGTTCGACTTCGTGGCTTTGGATATCATCACGGATTTGGGCTTTGGCGATTCTTTTCATTGTCTTCATACACGAAAATACCACCCTTGGGCTCAATTCTTCTTGGACGCACTGCCAGCGATTGCTCTTGCTACCGCTTTGAAGCAGTTTCAACTCATCTTCAGCGTTCTCATGGCACTGGCCCCCAAGTCTGTTCTTCAAAAACACGAGAACATGGTGCGGCTCACAAACGACATTGTTAAAAGGCGGCTCGATGAGGCTGATCGACCTGATCTTATACAAGCCATGAAGGAGCCTACTTCTGGGCTTGGAAGTAAAGTGAGTTCCTAGTGCTCTGCTCATTCCATCAGGTTTCAATCAAATGCTGATCTTATGTATTGTCAGCAATCTCTGAACTTGCAAGATATCCAAGCGAATGCTCAGATCTTGACAATGGCGGGTTATGACACAACTGCCACGGCTCTAGCAGGCACCACGTACCTTCTGGCAGCAAATGCCGATGTCATGGCGAGACTGAAAGAAGAGATACGGAGCTCTTTCAAGGAAGAAAAGGACATTACTATCTCAAGTACCAAAAGCCTTGAGTATCTCCGAGCTGTTATTGATGAGTCACTGAGACTGTATCCGCCGGGTGCCTCAGGGATGCCGCGTCGCATAGGCGAGGAGGGAGATGTCGTTTTGGGTCAACATATTCCTGCAGGAGTAAGTCTTCAGTTCTATATGTTCTTGTTCTTCCCTCCAAAAGGATGTTTACGAAGTGACTAATGCGAACATCTCAAAGACTGTTGTTTCAATATGGCAGTACGCCATGTACCACAACGCGAAGAACTTCTCCGAGCCCGAGTCTTTTATCCCTGAGCGATGGTCAAATGACAAGATCTGTTTCAGTGACAAACGAGACGCGTTCCAGCCCTTCTCATTCGGGCCTCGTGACTGCATCGGGAGACAGTATGTTTTACCCCTTTGAACACTCATATCACATACTTGGTAGACAGTACTGACGAAAATTGCGCAAAGTCTCGCGTATGCAGAAGTTTGCACTATCGTTGCTAGATTGGTTTGGAGGTTTGATCTGGAGCTCGTTGACGTGCCTGGCCAGAATTGGCTCAGCAGGCAGAAGAATTATCTCCTGTGGGATCGAGGTCCACTCAACATTCGACTCAAACAAAGAGAATAGGATAGTGTGAACTTAACACATTGAGCAACTCATGGATGTTCTTATTCGTCACATTGCCCCAGTGTATAATTTTCAATACTGATAGATCGTTGAAAGTTATTTGGAGTGATTTAGATCTGAAGTTGCTTAGATGAGTTCGTGGCTCTTTCTCCAATGGGTTTCCCAGTCCGGGACTCAGCAAATATATGTGAGATGCAAGTTGTTAAGTGTATTCTCATTTTCTGTAACATAGTATTCGGACACTTTTGCTGGTCTCATATGCTATTCATTGCTTGCCCGTTCACAATTGACAGCGAAACTGATGCATATATAAGATAGGTATAGTACTTATTGATCGGAGATAATATCTAACTAATAAGGTACAATGAGTTCCCCAATATCCATCTCCTCCTTCCTCCTGCGGATCTGAATCTTTGTCCATGGACTTGCTGCATTCAGCACTCCAAGGTTAACAACATAGGGACCCTCGACCGGAAACCTCCACTCGTACTTCAGAAGGAAGTGGCACAGGATAATCTTGACCTCATTGGCGGCGAAGAACCTTCCAGGGCAGGCATGAGAGCCGTGACCAAAGCCGAGCTGGTTGGGGCTGGTGGAAACCAAGTATGATTGCTGCTTCAGCTCCGGGTTCTGGCGCATGCGGTGGAATCGGAGACCGTCAAACTTCTCACCGTCCTCGTAGAAGGAGTTGTCCCACATGTGAGTAGGACCCACTCCAAGAAGCGTGCCTTGAGGAATGAGCATCCCGTTGGCGAGGCGGAAATCTTCCACAGCAATACGATTGAGGAAGCCTGAAACAAATATTAGTTTTCCCATTCAAGAAATAGGGGGGACATGTACTGACAGTTGGCAACCGGGTTAATCCGCTGCACTTCCTTCAGAACACTGTCCATCAAGTCGAGTTGAGCCAGACCTGCGTTGCTGAGACCGTGGACACTCAACACAGAGACAATCTCCTGACGGAGCAGGTCAATAAGCTCTTCGTGTTCCGACAGAGCAAGCAGTGTCTTCTCAAGCAGATCCGCCGTAGTATGTATAGCTACCATCGCCAGACTGATCTGAGCTGTCGCCATGTCAATCTTTCGGCTGAGCGTAGCCAACGCCTGATCGAAAGCATACTCCGGCTCGAGGCCGCGCTTTTTTGCTTGCTCAACTTCGCGAGCGCGCTGATCCATGATGGGCTTGAGGACGCGGCGGCATCTGACGAGGTCGTATCTCAGAAGCCAGCAGGGAGGGAGGATCCACTGCACGAAGCGTTTGCTCCAAGTGGGAAAGAAGCGCAACGTGATACTGGCGATGAGGAAGTGCTTCGTGTACTTGGCCATGGCTCCGAGCCACTCTTCGCTGCGGCAAAAGGTCTTGCCTCCAAAAACTCTTGAAGATGTTTTGGCTACTAGGCTAACGATGGGTGCGCCGAGTTTGAAGTCCTTCCATTCTGCTCATGTTAGGTCGTCAGGCACGTTGAGACATAAGGACAGACTTTCAAACCCACCAAAGCTGTCTGAGTACACTTCCGAAAGCGAGTCTGAAACTTCTTCCGAGATGGCTGGGATCATTTTACCTAAGTTCCGTCATGAGCTAACAACTCGAATGTCTTGTTTTACGCAGCTGGACGTTTCGCATACCGAGATTCTTGGTCGTCAGATGATCCTTGACCAACTTCAACATATCCTGGTCAAGAACATCACCGATCGGCTCGAACCCCTTCAGGGAACCATTTTGGACCTTGATACAAGTTAACATGAGTTCCGACTTTTCATGCTGACGACATACCTCTTGGATGGCCTTAAGACTACTCATCACAGGATTGACACGGATCTCGCTAATCATAGAAGACGGCACAATCAACGCCTTCCCCAGCTCCATGTTCAGCCAGTACGGCGTGTCATGATACTTCTCCGCATACGAAGCGAAGTGCTTTCTGGGCGCCTTGATGAAGGCGGCGAGTCGAAAGAGTGTGACGAACTCGAACGGTCGTATGGGATTCGCTATGGGGAAACCACCCTTGCCGGCCGCCTTCTCTCCCATCGCCATGTAAGCGATGAGCACCAGAGAGACAGCGACCAAGTAGGGCAACAAGCCGTCATTGCGTAGTGCTTCGGCGTCGAAGCCCGCAACATACAGCCTCTTGAGGATCGACATTGGGCTGAGAGTTTTCGGAGAGATTGACAAGAAGAGTGAATGTTGCTGGTGGAAGGCGACCTCTGGCGACGGCAGCCGTGGATGGGGATGTCGGCGGATATCCTACGAAACACAACAACTGGATGTATTTGCCAAGAGCAGAGAAAGACGGGAGAAAAGGTGATCTTCGCGCTAGTCATACACCCTTGAGAGATCAAAACCACAAGCAGGGGGGCTCTCTCACAGCCTTGACATCATGAAGCCGTTCTTTTTTCGATCAGAAAGTTTAAAAGGCAAACAGGAAAAGATTCCCGTGCCCCTGTTTCCATTCACAGACGCAGCCTCGCGTACTCCTGGTTGTTCCCCATACCGAGACATATTGGCGTTTGAACGGTGCTAGCATCGCGGCAGCAATCCCGAGCACGCGCGGAGTGAAGTGGACATCGCAAGAGTCGTTGTTTACGCGCCGAGTCATGTCGACCGCTGCCATCGAGAGCAAGATCCTCTCGGCCTGGGCGCGGGGTCGGCACGGGCACGGTGCGGGCACGGCGCGGGGCGGCGTTTGCTAGGGCTAGACAGTTCTTGACTGTGTGCATTACTTGCCGGGGTGATCTAGTGTGTTGTTTTCACAACGTCCGAGGGGGAGTGGGGGAAGCCGTACACCTCGAATTGCGACTCCGACTCGCGAGGCAACCACCCTTGCTTGGTTTAATATACATCTCAGGTCCAATCTGGTGAGGCATTTGATAATCGTGGGCGCGCCCGCAAGAACCCAGGCCGTTGTGATGCACACCCTTGGGATGCGACTTACGTGACCCCGCCATGGTCCGGGGATGCTGACTCGAAAGGGTTTCTATCTGATCGTCACCTAGAATACCCTCAGATAACGAGAAACGTCATTCATCGCCGTGAAGCTTACGCCGTCTCCAGTGGTGGTTGCTCTTATACGTGTAGAAAAACACACCACAAAGACGCGAGCACCGGTCCTCCCCAGCATTGGCGGCGCGCGTCATCGTACCACACTTACACAGCAATTAACTTTACCTGGACTTTCAACATCGGACTTCGTTTGACTTACACGGCGATTTGACGTACATTTGGATATTCCACAAACCGCCGCACATCGCCGTCTTGCGCTCAACGCACATCCACACACACACCATGCCTACCTTCGCACAACCAGTTCCCGACGACATCGTCGCCTCGTCGGGGCTGCGGTCAAAGTTCCGGCCTCATGTGCACGGCAACTACCAAATCTGCGTAGAGCCGTCAAAGGGGATGGAGACTTTCTACAACGACGCCATGTCAACGCAGCTCGAGTCCAAGACTCTGCCAGATATCCCAGGGCTCGGGCTGGTCCACCCCATGGCGCTGGCCATGGCAAACTGTCTTCCGGAGCGGTTGCCGGCCATCACACGATTTGCGGATTTCACTATTCTGAATGATGATTATTATGACATTGCGAAGAGAGACGAGGTGAGATATACATCGAACCCAGAGCAGGAGCTGTCTTGAATACAGGGGACTAACGCGGAGTTTTTTGACAGATTGAGAAAGTCAATAATGATATCCAAGATGCGCTGCAAGACGCCTCAGCACCTGGCAAGACCCAGAGCTCGGGCAGTTCTGATATCGACTTCAAGCCAAAACAGATGCAGGCTGCGCTTGTCCTTGAGCTCATCATGCTGGATCAGCAACTTGCGATGGACATCATGTCATCCTACAGCCAGGGCCTTGATGTCGCCACCTTTGCTCCGGACAACCTCAGGACCTTGGATGAGTACTTGCCCGTGCGGAAGGTCAACTCAGGTCTTGAGTAAGCAATCCTGCCTCCATCGGCACTGCCATTGAGAACATCGTTACTAACCTATCTTCCTAGCGTCACCGCTGAAATGGTCTGCTTCGGCATGGGCCTCCGCATCTCCCCCTCAGACAAAGCCAAGCTCCGCCCGGTCGTCGACCTCGCCAACTTCGCCATCACCGTCGTCAACGACCTCTACAGCTGGCCCAAAGAAATCAAATGCCACCTCGAGACCCCAGGCTCCGAACTCCCCTTCAACGCCGTGGCTGTTCTCATGCGCCACGGCGGCTACTCCGAGCCCGAGGCCTTCCGCATCCTGTACGCCAAGCAGGCCGAGCTCGAGGCGGAGCACCTCCGCCAGCTCGACGCGCTGCGCGCGCAGGAGGGCGGCCGACTGCCCGAGAACCAGGAGCTCTACGTCGAGAACGCGCAGCGCGCGGTCTGCGGCTCGGAGCTGTGGAGCGTGTATACCAGGCGGTACCCGTCCAAGGCGGACCTGCGGCAGCCCGAGGTTGAGTTTGTGGACGGCGCGTTTAGGTATGTGGCTGACGGCGAGGTCTCTGGTGAGGAGAAGGTTGTGTCTGAGAGTGTGGAGTCGTTGCCGACTACTGAGGTTGAGGACGAGTTCTCCTCGTCGGATGCGTCTCCGGGCTCGGTTGACCAGGCTATTTCGACCCCGCCGTCGACGACGTTCTGCAGCTGCGAAGATGAGGAGGAGCATATTACCAATGTGAAGGAAGTGTGCGAAGACGAGACAGACGGTGTCCGGGACATGTCGGATATCTCCCAAAAGTCCAAGAAGAAGATCGACACCCTGCTTCCGGAAGGACCAGGACTCACCACCTACGCGTCCCGACTTGAGGCTGCTCCCGACCACGTAAGTTGAGCCATTTGAAAAGCGGAAGACCAACTAGCTAACTCATCTTTCCCCAACTAGGCCGTCATCGCTCCAATCAAGTACCTGGCCACACTCCCCTCCAAAGGCGTCCGGGACACCTTCATCGACGCGCTCAACTGGTGGCTCGAGGTCCCGGAAGACTCGCTGCGAACCATCAAGACCATCATCAGCATGCTCCACGACTCATCTCTAATGTGTGCAAACAAACCCTCTTATTCAAAAACGGGAAAATGCTGACATTGTGATCATCCAGTTTGGACGACATCGAGGACGACTCTACCCTGCGAAGAGGCAGCCCCGCGGCGCACATGATCTTCGGAACAGCGCAGTGCATCAACGCGGCGAACCACATCTTCGTCATGGTGCTTGCCGAGCTGCAGAAGTTGCGCAGCCCGTTGAAGACTGCTATCCTCATCGGTATGTCCGGCGCCGTCAGGGTGTGGAGAAGTATCATTAACTAACCCCGAGACACAGAGGAGTTGGAAAGTCTTTTCGTCGGACAGGCAGATGACCTGCACTGGAAATACCACGTCGACTGCCCCTCGACGGAGGACTACATGGAGATGATCGACAACAGTAAGTCGCCCTCCGCCACCACAAAACACACCAAGGTATCCTAACCACACACCCCAGAAACCGGCGGCCTCTTCCGTCTCTGCGTCAGACTCCTCCAAGCAGAGTCAACAAGGACCGAGTAATTCCCCCCTTCTCTCCCCCATCTCCCCACAGCCATCCACTAACACCCCACCCAGCGTCCTCGACCTCGACCCGCGCCCCTTCGTCCGCCAACTAAGCCTCTTCTTCCAAATCCGCGACGACTACCAGAACCTCGTCTCCGACGCCTACGCCAAGCAGAAGGGCTTCGCCGAGGACCTCGACGAGGGCAAGATCTCGTTGCCCATCATCCTCACGCTGCAGCGCGCGCGCACGCGCCCCGAGATCATGGGCGTGCTCAAGCACAAGCAGCCCGGCCCGATGGCGATGGAGATGAAGCAGTACATCGTGAGGGAGATGGAGAAGTGCGGCGCGCTCGAGTCCACGAGGGAGCTGCTGCAGGGGATGCAAGAGGACTTGATCGCGGAGCTGAGGAGGTTGGAGGGCGACTTTGGGGCAAAGAACGCCACGTTGGAGTTGGTGTTGAGAAGATTGTGGATTTCTTAGAACATGGGGTGCTTAGATTAGTTGTCGTGAAAAGGTTGCTCAAGGTTGGGAAAATGGGTCATGGGGCGTTTATTTGGTATTGGGATGAAGTACAATCGAGTTCTGAAATTGAGGGCCTTTGGGGCTGATGCTCAATACCGCGAGAACCAAGCAAGTGAGAGCCTTGAGGGACCGTCATCTTCGCAACCTGTTGTAGGGTATTGGAGTCAGTCACTGGATCCTGCCCCGGAATCTTTCTTCCCTTCTAACTTTTCTTCTTCGCAGTTTGCCGCCTGGAGGCGCACCTTGTTGACTGCCGTATGACTCTGACGGGGAAACATGTGGAGGGAGCGTAACCTCTAAGGGCCTCCAGAGAACGTAATCGTCGTCGACAATGACCAATGGAAATCACCAGGTCAAAGTCTCTTGAAAATACAATCAATTATGCTGTGCTCCGTTATGTGTCACCCATTGCCTTGGCCGACAGAATTCGGCATGCCCATGAGGAGCTTCAAGAGTCTCCTAAATTGACCAGAGAAGTATATCCATCTCCCATAATGAAACAATCCCATCCAATGTTTGGGACACCTGAAGGTGCGCTCGAAGCAGACTACTGGAAGAGCTTGCTGCCGTGGTACTTGACTTCCTTAGGATAGGCGGAGGCGACGACGGCATCCGTACGCTCGGGAAAGCCCTTGAACGAAACGGCGTACGAGGCGACAGAGTGCGCAACCAACTGATGAGAAGTTAGTCTCAGAAAAAATGTCACCAGTCGAAATCATCTTACCTTGGTGTTGATCTCCCAAGCAGTCAAGTTCACGTTGCCGACATCATCACAAAGCTGGTGGTAGCAAGGATCATACCAGTCACCAGCCTTGCCGCCGAACTGCTTGGCCTCCTCCTTCGTCTTGATGCCCTCAGCACCTGTTGCAATACCTCCACCAGGGATGCCGTTGCGAATAAACGCATCGTAGTCGCTTCGGCCATCAAAAGGAATGAAGGTGTAGGGAAGGTCGTGTGCCTTGTACCAGTCAACGTACAAGTCGCGGAGCTCCTCGGAGCCGGTAGGGTTGACGGCGTTGGTGGCGTTGTAGACCTGGTAGGCGTAGTTGGGGCTGGCGAGCATGTCGTAGTCCATGAACAGGCGAATCTTCTGGTTCTCCTCGGGGCTGAGGACAGAGACGTAGTAGTCGGAGCCGAGAAGGCCCTCCTCCTCAGCGGCCCACCAGGCAAAGCGAACGCAGTTGTTGACGCTGAACTTGGTGAGTTGAGTGGCAATTTCCAGCAGAGTCAGACTGCCAGAGCCGTCATCGTTGATGCCAGGGCCCTCTGTGACACTATCGCTGTGGCCGCCAAGCATGACACAGTTGTCAGGGTCGCCCTCAGTAGTCTGAGCCAGGATGTTGGTGGTCTGAATGGTGTTGACGACAGCGTCAATGTAGGCGATGGCGTCAACCTTGTCGCCCTTCTTGAGCTTGTCGATGATGGGCTGCGCATCATCAAGACCCAAGCCGAAGGTGGCGACGTGGTTGGGAGAAGGGGTACCAAGCGTTCCGTGGACGGTCTCGCTCTCGTAGTTGTAGACGATGGCAGCAATCGCACCAGCCTTGCCGGCGTTCTCGCTCTTGGTGCCAAAGGGGCACGTGCCACGGAGAATCAAGGCAATGTTGCCGTCGACCTCGGCAGGGTAGTCGGACTCATCGCAGCCTTCGTTCTTGACCAGAACCAGGTCGCCGTGGACAGGTTCCTTGTTCTTGGTCGGCGGCGTCAGGGCAAAGGGCGACGCGGACTTGGGGATCTGGTCACCAATGACAAGACGGGACTCGAAGACATTGCCCGAGACGGCGGGGAAGGTCTGATTCCAGACCTTGTAGTAGTCGCCCAGCTTCTGGAGGTTGAAGTTGATGTAGTCCAACGTTCCGAGGTGACCTGTGTGTCGTGAGCAAGAGAAGAGTGGAACGTGGGACGGCGGGGGCATGGCGTACCATCGCTGCCAATGACGCGCGTGGGGTGGTTGTACTCCTCCTCTCCCAGCTTTGCGATTTCGTACAGCTCCTTTGCACGCGCGAGGAGGTTATCGGAGGTGATGGTGTCCTGTAGAGCCTCGGTCTCGACAAGAGGTCTCTTGGATGAAGATGTCGACGGCGATGTCGATGCAACAGGCGTGTCGTCGGCAATCAGCGGCGCTTGCTGGGCAAGTACCTGTTGGTCCTGCATATGCAGGGCGGCAGCGCCACCAAGCAGGGCCAAACCGGCCAATTGAAGTCGTCGTGCGCCCGCCATTGTGTAGCACTCTGTTCACGGACAAAACCTTGAGGTGCAGAGATGATGTTAAGACGAGGTTGGGAGCTGTGACGGAGGGATGTGTCACAGACGTCAACACAAGAGCGAGAGACGAGAGAGAGAGACAGGCAGGTGGTCACACGGACACCACCCCGGAGCTGGGGCGAGCTGGGCTGGAGCTGTTGCGATAGACGACCGATATCGCGATATCGATATCGGTTAGTCATCCAGCCGAGGCGCAGCGGCTGGCCCCTGCCCGTTTCATCATCAGACAGCTCTTATCTTATCGCAGCTCGCCTGCTGGATGCTGACATAAGGTTCCCTCCTGATAAGACATGGTCCCCTCGCTTCCCGACGCGATCACATACGGGCTGCGTTGCTGGCGCAGGGAAGGCGCTCCAAGTGCAGATTGCGGCTGCCCCTGTGTTCCCCGGTCGTTCCCAATTTCCAGGGGCCAAGCCGCCCCCCAATTCTAAAATGCGCAGGTTTTCATAGGGGGGATCAGGACACAGTGGACCGGAGGCTGCCTGACAATGGAACTGCTGGCCGCTGCTGCCGTTCCCCTCGGGTCCCGCATCCCTCGTCCACCACCTTTTTGGGGGCCGCATCCACATCCTGAACCAGCACCAAACCCGGCGGGACACCTTGGACTTGGGACGAAGACGAGGCACGATCCGTCTTCCGTCTCCCTTTTTTGTTTGTACTCTGTTCGCTTGAGTACCCGCCAGTCTACCGTCTGCATCCCCGTTGTGCAGAGCCAGCCATGAGATTGAGCTGGACATCACCATCGACGACCGTCCAGAATGGGTGACACAGGAGCTACCGGAGCTTGGGCGAGAGGTGCGTTTTTTTGCTCGTGGCCGTCCGACAGCTGGACTGCTTCCACGTGTAGATTTTGAGCTCCGGGACACCCGCGTGGTGCTAACTTGCTTTTTCCCGAATGACAGACGCCGCCGCGTGGGCCTCAATACCGACCGAATTCTTGCTCGCGGAGCTTTCGAAACGACATGGCGGTGCGATGACGAGCGCCGAAGTCGTTGCCGGCGCCAATGCGACGAAGCCGCAATGCGGCTCTTCCAAGAAGGAGTCCTACGATACGCCGCTACATATCGGTGCCCTGATATTGATCCTGGCATTGAGCACAATTTGTGAGTAGCTCTTGCCAGTGGCAGTCATGAATTGCGACTTTGGGGGCCTACAAACGAGGGCTCGCGTCTTGGGATTCTCCATCAACGTGGCCCTCAAGGTTGCCAAGATCTAGGGAGCACCAGCTAACCTCGTTGCACCAGCATGCGGCATTCCTCTCCTCCCCCGACGAACATCGAAAGGCCGACCTCAGAGCAGAATCATCTTTTATTGCCAGCACTTCGGAACCGGCGTCCTGCTCGCGACATCCTTTGTACATCTTCTCCCAACAGCTTTCACGTCCCTTACCGACCCATGCCTTCCCGACATCTTCAACAAAGGCTACCCGCAGACGGCCGGTCTGGTAGCCATGATTGCCGCCCTGTCCGTCGTGGCTCTCGAGTCGTATCTGGCTACCCGTGGAGCTGGCCACTCCCACTCACATTCGCACGAGTACGAATACTGGGACGAGGGGGACAACGAAGGCGCATCGGGTGGAGGCAGGCCGGCGGCTAGCAGTCTAGCCACACGCAGGGGCGGTTCGCACCGTCCGTCAGACATCAATCTCGATAACATGGAGTCGACCCAGGGGCTGATGGCCGGCGCCTCGCCTCTCCCGAGCTCCACGCCGACAAAAGCAAAAGCGAATTCTCGGCTCGCAAACGAACGCGACAGCTTCGACGACGACGCATCCGATATCGACCTCGACATCGACGAACTCGATCCCGCGACTGCCGAAGGGCCCAGGCGCAGAAGCTCAGACGACCGTCCCAAGATCACGGTCACCCCAGGCGCACCACAAGTCGTCACCGAAGAGGAGCAAAGCCGGCTGCTCCGACAATGTCTGCTTCTCGAGGGCGGCATTCTCTTCCACAGTGTCTTCATTGGCATGGCCATCTCCGTCGCTACAGGCCCGACATTCATCGTCTTCCTCATCGCCATTAGCTTCCACCAGACGTTTGAGGGTCTTGCCCTCGGCAGCCGTATCGCCGCCATCCAGCTCCCCCGGTCCTCAATGCGACCTTGGCTCATGGTTCTTGCTTTCGGAGGCACAACGCCGCTTGGACAACTCATTGGATTGATTGTTCATAACTTGTACGACCCAATGAGCCAGACGGGCTTGCTCATGGTGGGCTTCATGAATGCCATCTCGGCCGGCTTGCTGTTATTCGCCGGGCTAGTGCAGCTCTTGGCAGAGGACTTTCTTTCAGAAAAGAGTTACAAGATACTCAACGGCAGGAAGAGGCTTAATGCGTACCTGGCCGTCGTTGGCGGTGCTTCGCTGATGGCTATCGTGGGCGCTTTTGCATAATGCGTCTATACCGAGAGAAGACAGATGGATAGAGACTATACAGTTTAATCAAAGCGTTGCTTCGATTCCGTTTTTGGGCTTAACAAGCCTGGTGAACCATTCCGATGTACTCTGCCATTAATTCGCATGATTGAGTTTAGCTCCCCAGCCGTGCTCTTTGCCTGTCAGTTTCACTTGAGACTCAACGATGCACCCATCAAACTATGCTGTGGTTCAATGTCAGAGTTGACGGCGATGTGAGGCCATCAATTAGACATAAAAGGTCCTTCGAAGCCGCTCGTTTATTTTCCTGCCAGCAGAGGAATGTCGCGAGGGTTTGTGGCGTGGCTTCCGTTTGCTCTCTGAGTGCAAGTCTCCAGTGACGGGGATAACGTGTGCTAAAAGCAATGTTCAACTCCGTGGGTGTGGTTTGCGTGGTCTCCCTGCTGTCTCTCTCTTCCGGTCTGATCTTATTCGTAAGGAACGCACGCAAGCCATCTGAGAAAAGGCCAGTTACTGTTGGAACTCATCTGTCATCGGTGCGCGTGCTCCCTGCAAGGTAGGAAAAGGACTTGCTACAAGTACGCAATCTTGCACCGAGCACACCTTCACTACAATGAGAAAGTTCACATCACACTCGGCTTGCCAAACCAAACTCTTCTCTAGCCTGTACTCATATTTATAGCCGACGAGTTGCCAATGGATGCCTATAACTTCATGACTTTCTTCCGCTACGTCATCTGTTTTGCCAGGTGTGGAAGGTATTAAATAGAATACGTCGCCGTATGTCATTTCTGTGAAGACAATGGCGGTCTTAGTTCGCTTCTTTGACTTTCCTGGTGAGCCAGCAGAGGCATTCCATTGAGTGCAAAGCTTGTCCTGATGTCGTGTCGCAATTATACAGGCCGCGAACGATGATGCGTCCTTGGCGGTCGCTCATACGGAATGAATACTTTGCTTCTGAAGACGAAGTATGGCGGCGAAGTAACGTCTTAAGAAGGGAAGTGAAGATTCCGTTCCTCGCGTGTCGTGGGGTGTGAGATGGCCGTCATCTTCTCCGTCAAAACCGATTTAACTAGCTCAGACCTGTCCATTTGGGACGTGTCTACCATTTGGTCACTCGTCATCTCTCACGTCAAAGAATTTCTTCTATATAGATAACTCTGGGCCAATAGTTGAGACCATAGCAAGCAGACACGGGCAAATATAAATCAGGAAACAAGGCTTGGCGTCCGATTTGCACCAAATCTTGGGCATGGCGGAGTTGGGGGTCAAGGCCCACATGCCCTACAATCTTATAGAGCTCATAGGTTTAGGCATTGTCGCGGCTAAGTTCTGCGCAGCGGGCGAATTCGTCTCTTATTTGATTCAATCTCATGAAGCCACTCTGTCTTGTGCTATTTCCACCATTATATTCGATGTACGAATAAACGCAATTAGTTCCAACTCCATCCTTAAAGCCCTCCCAAGCCAGGCAATCTATGGTGGCATCGTGCCTCAGATGGGCCACTCCATATCCTAACTTCTGGTACAGCCATGTTTTGAGACGTACGTTGCGACATTGAGCGAATTTGGAGAGTAGAATAGTCACCGCAATGTTTGAGGCACTTTAAATAGTTCTTGGCTGTCGCTGGAAGGCAGGTAAAAAGTGTTGCTTTCCCGTGTCAGTCCTGCTGTGATAAATTATATTCGAAGAACAAGGGAGCACGGGGCAGGATTGACTGAAAATTGCCCAAGCACCAAGTTTTCAAGTCGATCAGAAAACTCTAGGTCTCATGCAGTTCGCGTCGCAGAGGGCTCAGAGACACATGATTCTTACCTCGAACACGTGATGTAAACCTTGCAAGTCTTAAACGACTATCGTCCTCAGTCATGCCCCCCGGCTTATTCCAAACGCATGCTCGGGTGCTTGAGGACAGAATCACATGCATGTCCCTCATCATTAATCTTCAAATGTACTAGTGCAGTCTTCCTTATGCCTGCATAGAATGAGAGGGACGTGTTCAGAGGTCAGCCGAACAGATTGATAACCGTGGGATATTATTTGTGGCTTACCAAAAGCTAGCTATGCCTTATTTGTATGCAGCAAACTCGATCAGCATCATGCTCTTGGCTCTATTTGAGAATTATAAAACGGACTCCAAGGAGTGAATCTTTATCCATGTCAATGTGTTCTGCTATGATTCCGCTAATGACTTGCACGGTCGCAGGTAGTTCGATCACTGTCACCAGGAAAACGTACGCGAAGTTCCATGAGATAGGTGTGGTATCACGTTCTTCATGCCTTCATCCACCTTCTTGTTCCCTTCCTTGTTTCGCAGACACAATAATCAAGCGACGACAATGGTTCTAGCCAACAGCTGGTTCCCGGGACGGTCTTGGTAGAGGTTAACCTTGGAAGTCTCATGGCTTTCTTAAACGGTCGACCTGCATGACGTTCCTTGGATGTCAGGATCTAAGACTCCCTCTCTGCGCAATAAAGTATTGGTTAGCGCAACTTGCATCAGCAGTATGGCTGTTTTTATATGCTTTCTAGGAACGAATATCTTGGAGTAATATAGTGACCCGGTGCAATTAGTTCGCTGAAGCATTGATAGCCAAACACTTGATGCCTTCATTCCACCTTTTTAAGGGGCGTCCTTTAGCGGTTGCTTCTTGAAACAAACTAATTCCCCGCACGCCACTCTGGCTCTTGAGGAGCACAGGTTACGACCTCAGCTGAGATATCTACTCACAGGCAAACTAAGTTTTCGACGGGACGGTTGCTTGGTCTTACATTTGCCCAACACACAATGTCGTCCGTCATCTGTCATTACATTGGAATGATTCACAGCTCATACTCGACGAACGAGAACCTTGTAACACGGAGGAAGCGAGTTGAAATGGGCCTTCCGTTACCGCTTCCAGTGTTCATTGCCAGTGAACATATTGGCGCTAGGCAACTCCGGTCTTTTACAGATTAAGAAATCAGAGAAGAAACGAACCATTTGCGTTGTGTGTTGAGGTCATACTTCAGATCCTCTGGCTTTTTATAGCTTAATAAGTTCTGCAATTAACCAGCTACATAAAAGCAGCCCCTTAACGCATTACAAGGCATCCCACAGACAACATTGTGGTGTTCGGAGATTTTTCTCAAGACCCGTTAGTAATATGTCCACCAGTCCCAGTGTCATGAATCGTCTTCCAGACGGGACATATCGCTATAAAAACATCAGAACTCTTCATGAAAATGTTATTGTTCTCTTTAGCTAAAGGTATTTCTCCCTTCCAGCGTACTGGTGTTTTTTCAACGCGCCTCAGAGAGTCAACAAACCTGCAATGATGTTTCTTTACTTTCTTCAAGAGTTACTTAGTCTCCTTCGGACATTCATTCTCCGTCATCGCTTCTGGCCGCAGATTTTTTGTAGCTCATACCAGTCAACACGGAGTCTCTCGAAAATGCAGTGTTGAGAAGATTTGAGACCCAATTTGCCAGAATTGCGATCATAAACAAGAATGAACACTTAAGAACGCGAAATTGTGGCTGTGTCAGAATTCACATTCACTGTGAGCACCAAGGGCCTATCACTTACATGGCCAAGCTGTATGCCACATCAAGTGCCAATTAATTCAGCGCTCGTATCTGCGGACCAACCCCATCAATAGTACAGAACCAACCTATCAAATGGCCCCACCCCCTTTTGCCTCTTTCAGCTTTACTGGCGTCAAGTTCATGTGTTGCTGCCTGATACTTTCAGACTATTTCATTACATGAGGGCCCCATTCCTTCTGGGCCATTATCCTGGGATTGTTCTTTACCTTTACCACCCACGCCATCTTTCAACATGAGCCGTTCATCAGATTCTCCCTTCGCTGATTTACAGCTGGATGATGATGGTGACTCAATCCGGCTGTTAGAGATGCAGCCTGGTTAGCGAGACAGCCCCATTATAATCCGACTCCTTGTTTGCGATCTGACAAGCGCTCCGCCGTATGAAGCACTCTCTTACGCATGGGGTGACCCTAAAAGTACTGAGCCCATCCAAATCGAGTCATCAGCAACCACAATGGGCCCAAATACACAATTACACGTTACGACGAGCTGTGTCGCGGCTCTTCGGCGATTACGCTTGGCCGAGGAAACCCGGATACTTTGGATAGACGCCATTTGTATCGATCAGACCCATGTGCCAGAGCCCAACCATCAGTTGACTTTGATGACCCGCATTTTTCGTACTGCCTCACGCGTGGTGGTCTTCCTTGGGGAGAAAGACCAGGAGGATGGCAGCGACACTGTTATGGATTGGCTGCAGGATCTGCATGCTCCTTCCGATATTGGTGGAGAACAACAGAGACCCGACAAAAACGTGATAGACTGCTTTTTGCAGCGGCGTTGGTTCACACGCGTATGGGTTATACAAGAAATTCGAATTGCGAAGGCAGCAATTGTCATTTGTGGAGCGAAGCAGGTGACTTGGGACGCTTTCCGGCAGCTGCGGTATATCTTCGACAACTCTAGACAAGCTGAGCCGTTGCCATATACCGTGAGGTCATTGGTATCCGGTGGATTTGACTCACGTCAACCTCTATGGCGCCCGTCATATCTACAGCGGCTTCTACGATTGCTTGAAGATACGAGAGACTTCGACGCCTCGGACGCTAGGGACAAGCTGTTTGCCATCTTACCCCTGTTGAATTGGGAAATACAGGAGTCCGAATCTGTCGAACCAACTGCTAGCCCCTCTCAAGGCGAGCCCGCACCTGACCTTCTTCGAGCTGAGTATGGTCGATCGACAGCTGAGATTTTCACTCAGCTGTCTAGACGCCTGATCGAGGAAACCGGTCTGTACATGCTTAGCAATGTCATAAACCCCACCAAAATCCCGAATTTGCCTTCCTGGGCCACGGACTGGAGCACCAGGGGTATTGGCCTGTTCCGCGGTCGAGAATTCGACAGGTCCTTATGGGATATAACAAGAGATCAGCAGGGACTGCGCACTTGGCGTTTCGCAGACCATACTACCCCCGGGGGCAAGACCATGACCCGCCTTATTGCCCGAGGAGCTTTGGTAGGAACTATTCGAGACCTGGGAGAGTTGTGCGACGTGAACAACGATATATTCCCACTGAACCAATGGGAGGACCTGTGTGAGCCAGCTCACTTGCGGAAACCCCCAGGAAGATGGCAACTTTCACCCTTTGAACAGACTCTTTTCCGAAGAACTGTTTATTCAGATGTGGCAGAGGAAGCAGTGCAATCAGTGAGACGCTTTTTGAATGATTCATGTGGACCTGGTGCTGGGTGTGAGTATCCACACAGGATTCTATGTCCTGGACTAGACACGAACACCAACCGCCCGAGGAAACTGAGCACAATTTTCCATGGGTTGCCACTCAGTTATGAAAGCCAAAGCGAGATTTTGTTTTACACTTGCCACGGTCGAAGGCTTTTCATCACGAATCGAGGGAAACTTGGTCTTGCAACTGAGTCGGCTAGGGTTGGAGATCAAGTGATGGAACTGCTCGGGGTTAAAACACCTTTCTTGTTCAGGCCTGGGGCAAATGGACCATGTGTTGTAGAAGTGGTTGGTTCTTGTAATCCTCGAAAGTCGGCGGACCCACTTCACGGATATGAGGAGATAATTAACGTCCGTCACCCACTTCCGGGCCCCCCCCCACTTCCGGGCCCCCAAAATTTCATGTTCCTACATTTCTACCCATCAGCTTTGACTAACTTTTATATCTATTATGAGGCTACAATGATGCAACTTTCGCTATCACTAGG
>JANUHK010000185.1:0-95394 GCA_026319125.1 Colletotrichum noveboracense | reverse complement strand
CATACGACTAGGAGGTGAGCTACTAATATACCTTTTGTGGTTCGTATATATACGAACTCGTATAAAGACTACTCCATTACGCACAAAAGAGGATTTTTTACTATTTTTACGTTTGCCCGATTTCGCATAATTTAGTAAATGGCGTCGAGATGTCTTTGGGCTTGGCATGTCTGTCATCTTCACCCATTGAGTATTTCAGTGTTTGAATTTGTGTATTTCAAGCGACGATATATAAATTTCATTGGGACACAAACTCTCATTTCTGACAGCGGGATGGACTCTCTCTATTCCCGTGGCCAGACGGACTGGCTTCATCTCAATCCAGCCCAGACACAAGTCAAGAAAGGAACAATTGCCGTCTTTTGCGTCTTTCAATTGCCACTCCTTACCCTTTTATAACAGTCAGCCGACCCTTGAACACTGGAAAGAGTATTAGTAAATAAAAATACATAACGCTGTGCCAAATCATACAGCATTCATCAAATGTATACGTCAATCCAGGTGCGTGCTGAGGCTCTTCCCAGCTTTGGGCTTCACCTCGATTGTAGGTCTAAAGAATGCTGCGACTGATACTTCTTCACAAAGCTGTCATTCTCTATCACGGCTGTCCTGCAGGTATTATCTCGCATGTAATTTTCCTGCAAGCGGCAGGACGGATCAAAGTCCGACTTGCCATTAACAGCAACACCAGCAAGACCAGCAACACCAGCAAGAACCACCAAGCGGCATCTGGACCATCATTGGGATCTAAAAACTGGCAAATCGTAGAAACATTGCCTGGCCAGGTTTCAGCAACCAAATACCACCATCAAATATATAGTCAACCAGTGAGCAACCCCCACATCGCTTGGGCGTAACAGGCAAGAAGAGTGAAGAACGTTTAGTGCATTGGTCAATGACTCTGGTGAAACCTCCCCATGTCACCAATACTGCGTTGCCGTCGTGCATCATCCTTTGGCCTCTCAGTCCCTGGAATATTCGAATGCTTGATTCGCAGTATTCATCTCTCGGTAGCGAGCGAAACGGGCGCAGTATTTACGAATTTCAATTTGCCAGCCGCGGAACGAAGTCATACCATTATGAGAAACGACGATATGGACAAAGAATTCCCACGGATGGCTTTAATCCGCCACTTCATTCCATTTGAGGGCAGAATCAGGTTACAATCTGCTGGACTTTATACTTGCCAGCTTGAATGGCTCGTGCCTGGGTTTGAAACTCATTACTCATGGCAGCTTACGACGTCACGAGAAGAGATGCCGGTGAATTATAAAAGCATTAGAAGCCGTCTTAACGTGATCAACAACCCAGAAATATCGCTGCGTACTGTTGCTTGCTTAGTACAATAGCAAGAACCACCTGACAAGACTGCGTTGCAACCATCGGTTGTGCATTAGATGCGGCCTCGTTGAAGGCAGGTTTCAGCATCAGGGCTGCCGCCCACGCATAGGTCTCTCTTCTCCGTTCCCTCTGTCTCATAACTATTTGCGCATAACCGTTCCTCAAAAGCGAGGTGTGCGTGGCTTGGAGTTGAAATCTCACACGTATTAGCGGAATGACCTACGCCGATCATCGCTCTCAATCCTAGGTAGAGCTTAGGTTGCAAACATGATTGATAACATGATGCAATTTGCTTGACCAGACTTCGGCGATCCGCGGAAACACTCAATTTATAGTCCAGCAGCAGTCTTGGCAATGTCTTGTAAGTGATAACACGTGTGATTGCTGGAGATACGGCTTCCCAGCTGTGAATAGCTCTGGGACATCTGTTAATTTGTCAAATATGGCACTACTACTATGAAACTCTCATCCCCCAGCGTTTTTGATCATTAACCTATTCAGCAACATTGATTCAAAGTATTCGTCCTCCCGTCGTGAGTAATGCGGTCGTAGAAACTACAAACAGCATAACATCTCGCTGTTGCGAAAGAGTTGAGAGCGAAAGGAATATAGAAGACAGTGTAAAATTCTCTTTTTTATACTCAACTCACAACCTGTCTTCAGCAAGCAACTCTTCAACCAACAAACAAACCGCCCCACATATTCTTCCTTCTCCGATTCTTCAACTCGGCCGTTCCGACTTACCCCGAGACAAAAACTCGGCCAGCCGAGCCAGCCCCTCGGATTGCCGACGTTACCCGAGCACACAACCCGCACGCGAACCACCCCCTCCGAGCCGAAACAGCCTCCCACAAGCGTGTCCAATCCGGGGACGGTGGTTCGCTGGGATAGACGAGGCTGAAGTGGTTCGGGGCATTTTTGGAACGGGCTTGTCGGCACGAGGCTATCGTTTTACCCCACGGGCCATGGCTGGCGAAACGCATCGGGGGAATTCGTCATGCGGCGGAAAGGCTATGCCGTGACCAGGAACGCTTGCCACAGCTCGCTCACAATGCGCATATAAGAAATCTTGGGTGCCCAGAGTTGAAGACGGAAAAAGGGAATTCATATGCTTTGCGTGACTCCTATGCTACGTACAACTTGGTACAACTACAATCTTCCCGCCGAGACCTCCCCCCTTCCCACCGGGCTCCCCAGTGTCCAAAAAAACAGAGAAAATTCTAACAGTTGTTTACCATCCTCCGCTTTTATGCAATTCGACCGCGTGGGTTGGTATCTATCTCCCGTCGCCCCCGAGTCGCGCCTCTTGTTTACAGAAACGGACCAACGTCTAATGTCGCAGGGAAAGGTCTTTGAGTTCGAGGAAAAAAAGGTCGGCGCCGAGGTGTAGGTTGTTCTGTGTGTTATTGTGTCTATAGCTACACATTATGGTGGGGCAATTTACAAGGTGTCCATCTTGTCGAGGATGGCCTTGGTGAACTGGTGGGTGGTGGCATCACCGCCCATGTCGCGGGTGCGGACCTTGCTGCGGGGTTGTTAGCTGGGAGTTGAGCCAGACAAGGGAGATTGAGACTTACCCGTCGGCAATGACGCCGTAGATGGCCTGGGAGATGCGGTTGGCGTGGTCGTCGAGACCAAGGTGACGGAGGAGCATGGAGCCGGACAGGATCAGGGCGGTGGGGTTGGCCTGGTCCTTGCCCTTGATGTCGAGACCGACGTGACGGCAACCGGGCTCGAAGACGGCGACGTCGCGGCCCATGTTGCAGCCGGGGACGATACCGGCACCACCGACGAGGGCGGCGCCAATGTTGGACAGAATGCCACCGTACAGGTTAGGCATGACCATGACGTCGAACTGCTGGGGGCGGGAGACGGCCTGCATGGAGGCGTTGTCGACAATCATGTCGTTGACCTCGAGGGTGGGGTAGTCGTTGGCGACGCGGTGGAAGGTGGAGCGGAAGAGACCGTCGGCCAGCTTCATGATGTTGGCCTTGTGGATGCAGGTAACCTTCTTGCGGTTGTTGGCAAGGGCGAAGTTGAAGGCGAACTTGGCGATGCGCTCAGACTTGGCGCGGGTGATGATCTTGAGGGACTCGACGACACCGGGGACGGACTGGTGCTCGAGGCCAGAGTACTCACCCTCAGTGTTCTCACGGATGATGGCGAGGTCGACGTTCTCGTGGCGGGTCTGGTAGCCGGGGATGTTCTTGATGAGGGAGATGGAGGCGTAGATGTCGAGCTCCTGGCGCATGGCGACGTTGAAGGACTGGTGGCCGGAACGCTCGATGGGGGTGTGGAGGATACCCTTGAGGCCGAGCTTGTTGCGGCGGAGGGAGGCGACGGACTCGCGGAAGAGGTCCTCAGTCTTCTCGGGGGAGGTGGTGTTGAGGCCGGAAACCTCGACCTGCTCCCACTCGATGGGGACGTTGTCGGCCTTGAAGATGGTCTTGACGCTCTCGGCGACCTCGGCACCGATACCGTCACCGGGGATCAGGGTGACCGTGTACTTTCCGCCGAACTTGGTGGGCTTGAAGATGTCAGAGCCGACCGTGGCGTAGGCGCGCGCGGGCTGCGCGGTGCGCAGAATCTGGAGGGCAGCGGGTTAGCCATGTCTGTCTATGTGTTGATATGTTGGTTATGTGGCAGTGGGGAGCCGAGCTGTCGGAGTCTGTGATGTGTGTGTATGTGCATATTGGCGTCTTGGTCTGTCTGCCTTCTCCCGTGCGTACTCCCAGCTGATTCTCTTGCGCATGGCGTTATCGTGACATGGCGATGGAGCCGTGTTGTTGTCCTTTCTTCCCCTCCAACATCGGCCCGCGCTACACACAACCGGCCGAAAAAAACACTACACCACACACGGACACACCAGGCCTCGGCTCAATGGGGCGCCAATTGGGTCTCTTCACGTACCTGCGCAGTGCGGGCGGATCCTCGGGACAGCATCGTGGGCGGTCGTGTGGTGCTTGGTGAGGGTATTCGGAGGGGAGAGGGTCGAACGTCAAAAAAAAAATGGTTCGGAGGTCGGAGGAAGGAGAGGTGGTGTTTAGGTCTGGTCTGGTGCTATCTGCGAAAGGGAAGGAGTAGGAAAAAAAGAGTGGGATTTCTCGAGGTTGGCTCCTGCTTGTCCAGAGTTTGGTCTGCTTGCCTGGGTCAAATGCCGCACTGCAATGCCAGTGCCTGCCACAAAGACTGCGCTGCAGGTGCCACCCAACCTGGACGGGCTTCCATTCCTTCAGTGCCTTGAGGCCCTGCACCTGCCTTGCTGCGACTGCCTTCCGTCAGTGGCGGCCGCTTTCAGCGCTGTGAGTGGCTGAAAACATGAAAAAGCCCCGCTTCTTTTTCCCGGACGGTCGGAACAATAGAGGATGACATCCGCGGGAAAGAGCGACTGCGCTGCGCCAGAGGAAAGAGCCTTCACTGAATTCTCGGGAAGGGAAGGAACCAGACGTGGGTCACTATCCCTCATTGGGACTAGCCGGTGTCGACACTTCCTTCTCGGCTGAGCTCCGGATGTGGAGGGGAAGAGCGATTGTCGCTATCACGTGTCCTCTAGTCGTCTGTTCTTTCTTTCTCTGTCGCTGCTTCTGAACTCAATTGGCTCGTTTGAAACACGTGGGAAACAGTTTGCGCTGCTGTGCTCATTGGGTCTCGACATCTAATCTGATTGCATTGCATCGCGATGGCCTCCTTCAGGTCGGCATCTCCATCTTCAGCATCCGCCACTCTTGCCGGACACTGACTTCCCCGCCATCCCGCTTCTCCACTCTGTTCTGAGACCGCCAAGTCGGCCTTAGCAACCCCAGCACGTAATTGCGATAATTGCCACACCATTTCGGCCGAGCTTGCTTCGAGTTCATCAACACCTATCGTTGCAAATTCCATGACCACGTAGCCAAATGTACTAAAGTGCTTGATAGCGAGAGTTTTCTCTTTTCAAGGCAAATGAGAACTATGAACATGCACATTTCATCAAGTTTAGAAAAAGGCAACTCCCAGGAGGCAGAAATCAACAATTGTTCGCGTACTTGTCGCTGCACCCATGTCCTCACAGTCCAAGGAGAGACAAGTGATACCAGCCAATGAAGCAATCGTTACAGCCTTGCTACAGGATTATCTTAATTACTTAGTACGTAGGTAAGGTATTTAAAGTTAGCAGGCGAGTCTTCAACTTACCTGCAAACCTAATGGCGGCTTTATTGTCAGCCGCTTCAGGCAAGCGTTCCTTCTTGCAACCTGACGGTGATTGTGGTTTTGCTAATAGCATGGTCCACCTGGTGCGTTGCAATTTGTGAGGCTTTCATCTTGCGATCGGAATAAAGTGCAATACATGTGAGACGATGGGAACACGGAGAAGAGAAAACGTCCTTTGTGAGCTTGTTTCTAAGCGACTCCCTAGGGTAGTCTTAGTCCTACCTCATGATGCACCTGTAGAATGACGTAGAAAACATCACCATGCTCGAACGGCAACTATATTGTTGGTGAGCTCAAACTGACAGAGTGATTGCTCTTTATTTTATATTGAAGCCGTTATGGTTTTCTCCCTTAGAAGAAGTTCCCTCGTGGCTTCAGAGAACCAGATTGCTGGACTTAAGGCTTTAGAACAGAGAATGTAAATAATAATGCATTTTAGTCAACCCAGGCATAACAAGCATAGCATAATTCATAGACACCAACACATATTAGCAAAGACAAGACGCCTAGAAGATTATGTTCCACCTGAGGGAGACCTCTAGCTGGTACTACGTTTATTACCTAAGAATCTAAGCCCCTTTAAAGAAAGTCCATACGTAGTACGCTTTTATATATAGTATTGAGAGAGTTTAAGATGGTAATTCCACGTGAGGCCGCGGGGTATTATTGTCATATTCACGTGTCTATCGAAAAGAGCTTCAAGCAACTAGGGATTAGAAGACGTGAATAATCGAGCCAGGTCGAGACAGAAAAGTCACGTTATTATTTGGTGAATTGGATTAACTTCAATCTAACCTCGAAATAGTACTATGGGCCCACAGCCTCTTTAAGCTCCGTCTTAATCAACAGAATGCCATTCATCGGCATGCCGCTCTTGTCCAATACCCTGATGAAGCGGTATCCGAGTCTGAGTCTGTCTAGCCGGACACACGCCCACGCAGTCATGACATCCGGCCCAATCACATCGTTCATCACCACGAACGACAAGAACGCCAACTCGGGCACGACACCTTCCACATTGAGGAACTCAATCACCTCGCCGCCAAAGTCTGGGCTGGTGCCCCTGCTCTTGCTCGTCTGGCCGCTGTATCCGACCTGCTTCACCTGCTCTCCGCCAGTGCCTTCGCTCACCATCGCCGCCAGAGCATCTGGCTCCGTGTGCAGGCCGACCTTGACGTACGGGATGAACTTGGCAGGATCGTCGTCTCTGTTCAACAGAGGAAGATTCTGCGCCGCGAGGACCGTAACAGCGATCCGATCGAGCGTCTTGCCGACAATCTTTGATCCAAACTCTTCCTCTTCCCCCTCGTTGCCATTCGCACCATCATGCTGGCGATAGCCCTCCGGCTTCAGCACATAGCCATCAGACCCCGCGAACATGCCCTCATTCAAGATCATGCCCACATCCCACGACTGCCAATTCAGCGCAACAACCTGCACACCCGCCCTCCAAAACGCGACAGGGTCGAAGTTGGAAGAGTCCACGCGCATACCATGCGGATACGTGCGCATCAGGAACGCGCGGTTGTGCATGAACAGCGCCCGCGGCATCCGCCTCTGGATCGCAAAGGCCGCCTTCTCGGACAGCGAGAAGATGTGGTTCGGCATCGAGGCCTCGAGCTGCTCGAACGACTTGAACGTGATGCCGCGAGTGTGGATGCCCAGACGGCTCAGCCGCGACGTGACCTTGGGTGGCTTGACCTTCTTCGTCTTGCGCTCGTTGCCCTCAGTGACGACCTCGAACATGCTGCTGTCGTCGTCCAGACTTTCGGCAGCGGTGGTGCTTTCGGCGTCGTCCTTGTCGTCTTCGGGCACATACTTGACCTTGACCAGGATCTTTTTTCGCAGCTGGCCGGGGGACGGCAGGGCCTCCGGCGTGCCTGTGGGTGCGGGCAGGAGGTACTCTCCCCACAGCTCTTCCATGATGTCGACCATCGCGCTTTGTTGGAGGGGCGTGCAGTGTACTTCCAGGCTGACTATGAGTGGCAGGTCTGAGGTGGCGAAGGCGTAGTCCCTGACGACTCGACAGACGTCGCGGAAGAGGACCTCCTTCGTCATGGTGAAGCCGTGGAGAACGCGGGGCTCTGCTTGGATAATGTCTGACAGCCTCTCATCGACGGTCCTCCCCTCTGGATCGACAGGATCGAATTTGTTCATCATCCACCGGCCGACCTTCATAACCATTCGATCTCTGAAACCGATACTCTGAGGTGTGGCGTCCGTGGCAGCAACTTCTGATTTCTCGGACGTTTCGGTCCCTTCCGAATCGAAGCCGGGCTTGTACTGTTCCTTTCCATCCCACACATCAATCTCGATGCATCTACACCCGCGGAGGAGGACGTCCTTGTACGCATCGGTGCTGGAGTCGCTCGAGAGCTGGTTTCCGGTAAGGTAGGTGTTGTGGCTCGAGCTGATGAAGTAGCTGCTCAGCGGCCACGAGAGGTCCTGAGGCGGCGCCACCTCCAACATGTTCCCGCATGGTGAAGACATGTACCTGATCAGGTCGAAGATGTCCAGCTCGTCCTTGTCAACGAGGTAGCCGGCGGCTCCGTTGGGGTCCTCCGCTTGCACATGCTGCATGAAGACACTGAGCTGATCCCGGGTCCACTTGTCGCCTGATCCGGCATACTTGTTGAATAACTGGGAGAGGTGGCCGAGGATGGACTCGTCCAGGGTCTCTTGTACGCCGCTGGATTGGTCACTGGAATGGCCTCCGCCAGCTCTGCGTTGCTGCAGTGAAGAGTGGTCCGACATGGCTGACGGCGTGCTGAAGGATGAACACGTACAGAAAAAAGTCTTTGAGCATTATGGCAAGTACATCTGAGCAACAAGACAGATGCCATTTAAATAGAGTCCGCGATGATTCGTTGTACTGTATCGTGATATAGTCCAGGGGTGTTAAGCCACTGTTTGGACCCCATCGTGCCGGTGGGAGGGGGTTAGCATCCTTGGCACACCGGTAAAGATGCCGACTTGGACGCTCCACAGGCCAATCGGCGATGCCGTTAGCAAGGCTTAGCCTTCGAGTAACGTTGTCGGGAGCATCTCCCAATTTGTAGTTCAGACATAGGCCTGGCTCGTAGGAAAACTAGCTTTCGCGACCCGCGGGAAGCAGGAATCTGGCCAGCACAGGTAAAGTTCGGAGCGACAACTAATCAACAAATTCTATTGCTAGGGCTGGCTTTGTTCAGCCGCACCAAGTGGAACGAGCTGTAGCGGATACTCTGCGACAATTGCTAACGAAACCCACAAAATGGGTACACATCTGGACTTATTTTGCGGATTCTAGGGACGATGCTAAGTCGCTAAGCCCTGACCGCTGAAGACGGCAAATCTAGGCAGAATCTTGGCTTTCACGTGGTGAAAGGGTTGTACATGGCCCCAGTATCATCCGCCACGACCCTCAACTTCTTGTTCTGCCGCCTCAAATACGTCTTAGACGTAAACGCCATACAGAAAGTCAGACCCGCGAACACGATTTGAAGAATCATTGCCATGGTGTATCTAGGTGAGTCGCTGTCTGGGAAGAAGTAGGGCGAGATGACGTTGCCCAGATGGCCCATGATATTGACAATGGCGCCGCCGGCAGCGCGCTTCTCGGGTGTCTGGCTGAGCGTTGAAACTGCCCATGTGTAAACTAGTGCGTTTGCTGAGAAGCTGCCGGTGGTGTAGAGAAATGCTGCGGTGTATCGAGCGGGTGTGTTGAGAGTTGCGACCGAGATGACAAAGCCGGTGATGGAAAGGCAGTTGTTGATCATGATGTGGTAGCCTCTTTCCTTTTTTCTATCCGAAGACCATGCTACGCAAAATGAGACGATAGTACCGACGATATAAGGCGGAGCAGTGAGTACGAGAGCCATGGTGCTGCTGCCGAGGCCGAAACCACGGACCATTGTGGGGAAGAAGTTGTTGAATCCATAGGAGGATGTCATGAAGATGTTCATGAAGATCTTCACAATGAAAGAATTAGTGATAATCGAGAGCATGGCTCGGTGATCGACTTACAAAGATGTATGTCTTGACATCCGTCAATGCCAGGCGTAGCCCATGCCATACGGTCGAGTCGGTGGGTTCTTCCACCCGGTCATCCTCGATGCGAGCCACTGCGATTCTCCGCATCTCTTCGGTCATCGACCACATCGCACCTCCGGTCTTCGAGTGAGGATAGTTGGGCAAGATGAAGAAGGCAGTCAGTGCAAAGAAGGCGCTAAGTGCTGCTTCCAGTATGAAAAGCCACTTCCAGCCGGCAATACCTGCTGCACCTGACATGCCTGAGAAGACACCGGCGGCGATCAATCCCGAAAAAGCTTGTGCGAGAACAAGGCCAGAGTAGAGGAGGGCGGTACGAAGGGCGAGTTCTCTGCGGGTATACCAACATGACATCAGGTAGACAGCCTGCACAAGAGTCAGTGATCAAAGCCCAAATACGTGACATTCTGTCATGACGTACCCCAGGGAAGAGCGGAGCCTCTATGATTCCGAGGACAAACTGGACGGCGAACAGCTCGCCGGGACTTGACACTCCCGCAGTTGCAGCCGAGACTCCTGACCAGAGAATGGCGCAGACTGGAAGATAGACGGCCGGACGAACTCTGGTGATTAGCATGTTTGAAGGCAGCTGCGCAAGCATGTAGCTGAAAAGAATTAGTCTAACCCGTAGGCTGCATCCGCGCCGTTCACTTACCCAACAGTGAGCAGGGCGACCGCAGTGCTGTAATCGGTGTTCCCCAACTTGAGGGTAGCTTCAAAGTCATCATCGAGACGAGCCTGACTGTTACTTAGAGTTAGTGCCTAAAACGGCTCTACTGTAATATGGGTCATACGCAATATTTGTCCGGTTGAGGTAGTTGAACATGTAGAGGATCCACAGCTGAGGGAGCAAGGTCATGTCCAGCGTCCGGACGATCTTGCTTTGTTTCGCTTCCCAGTCGGGGATGCCCAGCGCTTCAACAGCGTTCCGCACACAAGCTCCTTTTCCGTTCTCGTATTGCTGAGTTGGTACGCTGTGGAGGTTGACAGCTTCGCTAGTGACTTTTTCTGAGGCTCCCATGACGTCTCGGGGATCTTGGCCCGCAGGCGGAGTTGGTAACTTATCGTTGGCCATTGGAAAGCGCTACAAAGAACACAAACAAACAAGGACAAGACAGAGAGAGAGAGGGAGTAAATGGACGACCGAAAGCCATGAAAGTTGAGCAGTCCATCTTTGCTACCTTTTTAACCTCTCAAATCTTCCCCACACAACCCCAGATCGCCTCCGCGTCTCCGCGTGGTCCATCTGCGTTGGAAGATTTCCATCTCAGATATGAGAATATTATTCGCTTTCAAAACATTGGCGCCTTTGCAGGATTGCTTGGTTTGGCTTGGGACTTTGCGGGGTTTTCCTTGGGTATTCTTGGTACCAACACCAAATTTTCATGGGCACGAAAATTGGGATGACATCACGGCATTGTGAGAACCTCCGTTGCATTCTCGCCCAGGAGTTGACAAGAGTTGGCAAAGGGGTTTGTGGACACGAGCGAGTCTGGGGTGCGGGGTGTTTGCATGGTGTTGTTTGGTCAGCCAAGAGACCAAGACTCTGAAGTCCCAACCAGGGATGATGCCAAGGGGGCAAGGAGCCTCATGTCAGCCGCTGACGTGCAAGGTGCGGTGAAAAGCATCTCCGCAAGAATCGCATTACACTGAATAAGGCACATACGTTGTCAAAAGCAATGAATAGGAGCATTATCTGGGGAAAACGGCAAGCGATGAATGTTTTCTGAGATTACGAGTTTAAAAGCATACAACTTATCAGAAGAAGCTCAACATGACCCTCGAATATTTCCCCATGAGAGTCATACGCAAGTTAAAAAGGTGCGTCTACAGGCGGCAAGCTGCGAAGAAGAAAACTTGGAAGGGAAGAAAGACCAATAACGTGCCTGCTGAGGCTTTTTGCGGGTAATTGTTGAATGTTTTTGGGGTCGCTTTCCGTCGGGGCCTGGTGTTAACATCTTCCCTCTTAGCCCTAGGGGAAGTTTCGACGAGATCAAAAAGAAATCGGCCGTCTCTTGTCTAATCCGTAGACAGGGGACTTTAGCGAGAAAATAGATATCGTGGATATCTTGTCTCTCCAATGAGATCATGAATACCTCTTGTTACTTGTCACTCAAGCGTTGGATACGGCATAGTGGAGCATCTGTGGCGCCAGTAGGTGTGGCTCTTCTTCGGAGTCGTGGACAGAGACATGTAGCTACGTTCTTGGAGTCACATACATGTTAGTTGCGATATTGGTCACGGTCCGTCCAGTCACTCTAGAAAAGCCCTCTTGTATTAGTTTCAACTACCCTGACTTGTGCCCGATGTGCAACTGCGTGGACAGTATGCTTTCCTGGACTACGGCGGGCACGACCAACCCTGAAACATCCCTCCCGTCGGCGCAACTGGACATCGTCGGACAACTCGATGGATCAACGATCTATCCCTTAGGGGCATCCAACCGGGCACTGGGAGGAGATTAATATTTAGGGACTTGGATTTCCGGCTAGTGAAGTCATGACTTACGCATGAAGGCTGGCAGACACCAGGAGTAGAGGAGCAGCAGCTAGCTCCAGAGCCGGGGTTGTTACCCTTGGGACGGCCAACGAGCTTGGGGTGGTCTGAGGAATCGGACTGCAGAACAGCGGGGTTGGCCATCGCCATGGCGGCGAAGAGGGCAGTAAGAACGATCTTGGCGTGCATGTCTAGTATGACAAAAAGTGTTTATAAGATAGATTTCTTGACAGATTGGAATGTTGTGCTTGCAGTGCGAAATGTTGTGCGTGCAACAAATGAACTCAGACGCCCAACTCGTCGTCTTTTATATCTGCAAGTTCGGCCTCGTCGGAGGGATTCCATTAATGCACTCGTATTCAATTATGCTTCAAAGCCCATCAAAACCACGCAGCTCGTTTCGCAAGCTGAATGCGAGCCTCTCGGGTCGATGATATCCACAAATATACAACGTTGCGGGTCGCGGAGTTTCGATGAATAAGTCCGTCAATATAATTGAGTTTTGAAGATGATCCAGGCGCGAGCGCAGTGTCAATTGTTGTCGATGTCCTGCTTTACTCTGGTTCGATCGGGCTGCAGTCTCTCTTCTAATGCTCAGGACTTGCAAAGAAGCGAAACGTTGAATAACCATTCGGATCCAGTCATATGTTATCCTCGTGATGACGACCGTATCATCAGATTTCAAATTAACTTCAATTCTCATATTAACCGCATCATGTATTTCATCAATACATGACGAGTACGGAAGCTGGAACGCCGCTTGAATCGACTTCGGTACCAGGCGGTACAGGAGCGTCCCTCGTTCGGTCTCCGCGGAGAGCTTTCCACAGATATTGCGGACCCACCAGTTGCACTGCCGGCCAGCGTAGTTGAACAGTTCAGAACCGGGGATAACAACCACATTGTCAATGTCTTTGCTTCGCGTTGCAGTTGTTTGCAGCGACCCGGTCAAAACGATCGGGGTACAGCTTGTCATCTTTTCCGGCTTTCGGGTTCAAGGGGCATACAGCACAGCAATTCGCCCTCTGTGCTTATAAGGCTTGCCCCCTGGGCACCTATGCAAGCGCCGGCCGGCGAGTATCAAAACTCTCAACCCTGGAAATCCGTTTTCTCTACAGCAAGAAAACCAGCGCACGATTTCGTGCTCGTCCACACTCTCGAATACCCTTCCGCAACTGGTCGACGCAGCGCTGGAAGGGCAAGAGGTATGCGACGTGCTTCCCTTCGGTCGCAGGTACGAAGGGCGCGGGCAGGAAGAAGGACCCAGGTAGAAAGGAGTGCGCCGATAGGAAGGAGGGTGCCGGCAGCGGCGGGTCTTTCCAACTCCGCTCCGGGAGTTTTGCTGGAGACACCGGCTAGAGTGGGTCCCGGAACGGTCTACTGAGCCCCACTCTTACAAGCGGATCATCGGCCAACTTCACGAGGTTCATGTTTGGAAAGGAGAATGAATTAGAGAGCGTAGATATTATTGTGGCATAGGAAGGGTATTATGGAGTGGTCTACGGAGCCAGAGTTTACCATGTTCCACCGGGGATTGCGATCTCAGTGCCGTAAAATGCGCCTGAGGCACCACCAAGCTCTAACGCGGCGTTGATCACACCACCGAAGCCTTCTCCGGCAATCAGACCTGATTAGAGAGTCAGTTTTGTTTTATTCAGTTAATCAAGTTGCATTTGGGGTTATCTTACCGGCGGCAGCCGCGAAGCAGTGGGTTTCAAAGTTCTTGGGGAAATACTTGCGCCACCACCAAGCAGTGATAGCTCCGAACATAATGGCATTGGCATAGCCAGAATCAGGTCCCAGAACCCAGGCAACACCAATGGACATCCAGTTGGGAAGGTATTCCCTGTACTTGGTGCGGTTGCCCACAAGGTAGAAGTTCTTGAGGGCGGCTTGCAGGACACACACCACACCCATCACGATGGTGAAAATGCCACAAGAACGAGTAATAGGAAGTTGAGGAAGGGTCACAGCTTCCGCAACGGCGCGCCAAGCCGTTACCGAAGGCGCTTTTTTCCCCGGGTCAGCTTAAAAATGCAGAAAAAATGAGGGTGAAAACATACCGAGAAAAGCGCATTCTTCTGTTGCGTCAAGTTCATGCCAGATGCATGGGTACGCAGCCATGAACAGTACGAACACTCCCGGCGCTAAGAAGACGCTGACGAGTGCACCGATGGCCTGTGCGTAAAACTGCAAGTGGGGCGGGGTGCGAAGAAGGAAACCAACACGGAAGTCGCTGACAAGAGCAGTTGCCACGTCCGCAGTGCCAGAGGCAATACCACCAGCAATGAGGTTGATGCGCTGCGCATTGTGCATCTCAAGTCCTTGTCCCTTTGTGACACCGCCGAAAACCAGCTGAGAGGCCTTGGCAGAGGCAGTCAAAGGAGTGCAGTCGGTGACGGCACCTCCGTGAATGCTGAGGAAAGCAAAGAGAAGACCCAGGATACAGGCAAGGATGGCGAGGCCAGCGTTCATGTGGAACTGAATGTGGCAGACGATGCAGGCCACAACGACGAAAACGAGAGTACCAGTAGCCCAAACCCAGGCTGGGACTTGCTGGCTGGGAGGAGCAAAGTCCTCAACAAGACCATCGGCAGCATCAGCCTTAGCAGCATGCTTGGCAAGGAATTCGTTCGACTTTCCCTTGGCTTGGAGACGGTTGTTGATGCTTCTCGCACCGGAACGGAAGGCAAACTTGGCACCGTCGAGGATGACACCGATGTGGAGGACGAACTCAGCCATGGAGTAGCACACCAAGACCATGACTCCGGGCCACAAGAACCAGTAGCGGGGAGAAGGAACCCAGTCAGGCTCATCGCTGATAGTCATGCCGTTGAAGGCGACTCTGTCATGCCACTTGGGGTCGTCCGGAGCTCGGGCAACACCGACGGCCTCGCCGTACTTGACCAAGAGAGGACCGACGAAGCCCCAGGCGAAGAAAGTTCCTCCCCACCAGGACCAGGCGGCGTTCAGACCGACGAGCATGCCGGAGCCGAAGAAGGCGGGGGTGATTTGGATGTACCAGCCCCAGTTCTCAATGTTCATGGCCCAGTTCTTGTAGCCGCTCCAGATGTAGAACCACGTGAAGATGTGCCAGTTGTGGAGGATACCGTCCGCATACTGGGACACAACAATGTGAACAAGGGCTCCCACGAAGGTGTATCCGAGGGTCTTGATCTTCTTGACAGCGTCCGCAGCACCGCTGCCGACGGCGTGCATGGAACGAATAGTCAGGGCAGTCGCAGTTGCTGTTGCTCTTGTCAGCGGATGCTTGGGAGTTCACGACAGTGAGTCCAACTTACGTGTGGGGAAAACAAGGTTCAACTCGCGAGCAACGTTGATGACGAAGAACTTGCGAAGAGGAACCGCAGCGAACAGGCCAAAGAAGGCGCAGACGACAGTGATGGTCAAGATGCGGCCAAAGTCCTCACGGGGGTTGTCGGACATGAGGTTGAGCTGGTACATGGCCGGGAGAGCCGCGACGAAGAGACCGGACATGCCACCGGCACCGGTGGCAGAGGCCTGAATGATGGAGTTCTCCTGGGGACCGAAACGGCCTCCGAGGATGGGCATGTGAGGGACCGTCTTGGCCAGGACTTGAACGATGGCGTAACCTAGAGTTTGTGTGTCAGTCGAGTAGTCTCTTTGCATCACCTGCACGGCAAGACATACCGAAGATGGCACCGAACATGGTGGCGGTGAACGAGAAACCGGTCTTCAGACCGAGGTACACGTTCGAGGCATTGACGAGAGAACCGAGGATGATACCCGTCAGAACGGCACGGATGGTGAAGGGGTTCTCCTCAGGCTCGATACCCTTGACCTCGGGAAACGGGCTGAAGAGATCCGTGATCTGGTCGCCATCGCTGAGCTCGCTCTTGAGATCGTCAATCTGCTCAGAGTGACGGATCTTCTCGGTGACGATGTTGGGGTCGTGAGCAGGATCCACAGAGGGAATCTGCGTCTCGGCCTGGATGGGCCCGGGGATGGGGTTCGTGGCCACCATGTTGACGAGGATCGTCGAGGTTGGTGCTTGTCGGATTCAAGTCGGCACACCGGCTGGCTGTGCTGGCTGTGCTGGCTGGCTCTAGGCAAAGAGAGACCTGGCTTGATGTCAAAAGAGAAGCGAAACCCTCGACGGAGGCGGTGGAATGCGGGTTTCTTTTAAGAATTCACGGTTGGAGCTCCGAACGCATACCGGGGACCGCCGCCATGCAGCAACTGACCATCTGACCCTTCTAGGGTACCAGGGCCATGGAACTTTTGCCTCTCATGGGGGTGGCGGCTGGCGGGCGTCGACGACAACCAACGATCGTAATGGCGATTACCAGATTCCGCAGGTGGTTTGGGGAATCACCGAGTCTGGACGGCCGGCCGAAATCCCAGGAGCAAAAGGGCCCTGGCGTGCCAAGGCCGTTATCGATCAGCAGAGGGGGAGCCAATGTGTTCCCCAGTTGTCGAATAGTTTATTTGCTGGGTAATCTGTGAGTCGATTCAATTCCCAGGAACCACCTCATCGATTGGCAGAACAATAACCTGATGTGTCATGACTCTCTGCCCGCGACCAGTCAGGAGGCACGGAATCGGGATGGGACATGTCTCTGTCGAGCAGCCCGTCCCCATCCCTGCGGCGCGAACGTCGCAGATCAAAAGGTCCTGGGGCCACCCTTCCGGATCACAGAATCGGCTCGAGAATGGAGGGCTGGGCGGCGCGAGGTCGACCTCCCGTCCGCCGTCGCGGTTGGTCGGTGCCGTCGACCAGCGTCAACCAGCTTCCTTATCAGGAGAGGTCGATGGACCTGTGGCCCCGGGGGAGGACTCCGCTTCTGCTGCAATATCCCGGCGACAACCCCCGACTCGGACGTCTTGGCCATGCCGCCAAGGGCTCCGCCAAGCCGCCTATATATTGTGGTTCTCCCCCTCCAACTCGTCAAGTGAGCGGTGGTTGTCGGCGAGGTGCCTGTTCGCCATTCGACTGTGCCACGGCTCGGCGCAGAGAGGCAAGACATGTCAAGCACTCTTGGAAGGGCGGCCGTTGCGACGCCGTGTTGGCATTCCATTTCCCCCTTGCCAACCAAGAGAATCAAAAGTTCGACCAGAGGTTCTTTTGCAGCGCGCCCGTCTGGGCAACCTCTCGGCCGGATCTCTTGAAGCGGTTGGCAAATGCTTGTCGCGGTTTGCGGCTGCTGTTCCCCAGCGCTGCTGGCCATTGTATTTCCTTCGCGGGAATCGGAGAACGGCCGACAAGTGGGAGAGTTCCGAGTTTTCCCCACAGCAATACTACGCGCGCCGATTGCGGATAAGATGAGTAACGAACGTTACTCAAGGTACAGGTCGCACCCCCGGCGGCACTTTTGTGAGCACCAGCTGATCTCAGCAGCCGTGTTGGAACCCATCTGTTGGACGTGTTGAATGCAGAGACCGACAAACATTTCCACAAACGGCGCTACCGCATTGTGTTCTGTCTGATGGCTCCCTGCAAATCTCGATTCCAGACGACGGTCGACGGGCGCTTCTATCTCAAACCTGGGTCCTACACAGTGACCATCAACTGACAATTCCCACTTATTTCCGTTTCGCTGGAAATGCCTGCTTGGACGCATCCTGAACACTAGGCCTGGGCTTCCTCCAGACTCCCGCCCCCATCTGACGGCAGGCAAACGAGAAAAGGCAGCCAATGCGCCATTCCGTCCTTATCTGGAGGTAGGCCCACAAGCTTGTTGTTGGCCCGCGGTTTGCCCCGATCAAGGGGTGTTGGTTGGGTCACAGCGCGGGTTGGACGACATTCCCGCCAAGACGGCCCATATGGCCCGCGCTGGAAGACCGGGGATTTGCTCTGAACGAGGGGATGGCTTTGCTTTTTTCGAATTCCCTCAGCAGGTGGGATCATGTCAAAAAGTGCACACACAAACCCACACCACCACACGCGCCCGCCATCTGTGCAGGTGAGCTCGTGACATGCGGACTTCCATACCAGCAAAGGGTAGGTGATGCGCGCGCCCTGCACTTCAGCCGCTTGCTTTTGCGCAGGTCCCTTTGGGTATGATGGGAGTCAGCGTGCGGCATCTGGATTCGCCTTCTGCTCTGGGGTGATTGGTCGCGATGATAGCCTTGCCCGTTATGGTTATCCAAGATCTGCAAAAGTTCCAGCGTCTTGGCGATTTGCGGGCACTCGACTGGCTGCCTGCTTGGACAATGAGATATGCATGACTGCCTCGGTGATTCGTATCCGAATTGGTTGGTCCAAGTAAACGATCTGAGTGTCTACTGCCAGGGCAGGCAACTTTGCGAAGTGGTGGCCACCATCTTCGCCCGTCAGACGCCCTGCCCGAACTTTGAGCTGGCTCGTCAGGATGAGACGAACCACCCATCATGAGGCAATAGATCACTGCATATTGCAGGTGCCCGTCTTGGATGTTGAGTGGAGTGTTAGTCGGTTCCAGCCGGTGGGAAGCGATAGGCTGCATCTCGGGAGTTCGCCATTGGGTTGGTTCAGATCTTATCACAATCGTCACGCCACCCGTGGCAAAAGGGCTGACTTTCTTCACTTCTGATCACTTCCAACATTGTTCCTCCCATTTGATGGTTTCAGCAATGATCTGGCATGTCCAAAAATCGCATCATCAGTTGCTATTGCTTGTCTTGGAAAACGAAACAGGCTGCACGCCACCCGTGGCGGGAATGTCTTGCCAGATGGATGATCACTCTAGCATTTGTTCTCAAACCGATATCATAAGCTTTTCCTCATTCGCACCTTTCACTTCCAACTAAACCCATACGCCCATCGCTCTCATATCAGAAAGAGACTTGCTGATTGACTGCCCGCTTCATTATCTTGGTCATCTATCTTTCCGCGCTTGCATTGTTGGTACATCGCTCATGCCTTTCATGTAGATGAAATTCAGCGTATGCCTTTCTTCCAAAGTTTATGTGCACAGAGACCCGGTAATAGCCACTTCACCTGAATACACATCTCTTCCGGACCCCATCTGTTGTATGACATGACATTCTGGTGCCCGAAACCCTATCGATGAAAAGCGGAGAAACAGCCGGGGAAATTTGTTTGGTCAGGCGACATCTAGATGCCACCACCCGCACCTTCAACGGGGCTTGTACCAGGACTCGAGATTTGTCCCTGACAAGCAGGTTATTGTTCAGAACATGAAGCTCTTTAGATATCCTTTTCCAGCAGTCACATTCGGACCGAGATCGTACGACGACAAAGCCTATGCTCTGAATATTCTTGACGATGTTTGTCGATTGTTGGTAGCACCAGCCTAAATATGAATGATGAATCTCGAGCGAGGCGGAATAGAAGCCGAGTCGCTAGTGCTGCTCACGGCGTTGTTCATCGCACCGCTACAAGGGTTCTCACTTGCGTGAATCACATCAATTCTACATCTAGATCATAAGACCCGCACGGAGAGATGTGATCGATAAGGTACAGATCAAACCCCGAGGTGCTTGAGACACCGACCATATCAGGCAGAAATAAGTATCTAAGGTCACTTTGCCGCGAGACAGTGTATCATGATCACCGCCATTGTGATTATTTGGATCGGAAATATCAGAATCGTGGCGATGCGCACGACCTGGCTGAGTCTAAGGACAGTTGGACAGCAGGCGGATACGACATTAGCATAGAGCCAACATGCAATTCTTGCTAACGATGGCAAGGACATTGGGACATCGGTCGGACTACAGCGCCACAGCAAAGAGGAGACAGTCCACCTACGGAAAAAAGGTCTCTTGTTTTGTCAAAAACAAAGCATTGCTTACTCATTCCAATACCCAAGTCGAAAGCTCGGAAGGCGACCGACCCTTCACTCGGGATACCGATGGCGCAGATATCCACCCCCGGCCTCGGCTATGTTCGCAGCCACGGCCCGTCAGAACTTGGGTCCGTATGTTTGACCAATGGGGCAAACGAGTTGGGCCGAAATGGTTTGACTAACTCTATTGAAACACCAATGCCAATGAGTCTTGGGAGAGGAATGGTTCCAAATGGCGTCATTGGGCTGAGCTGGCAAATGTCCATCACCTGGTTTATGTTTGCCTTCTAAAGGGTAACCAAAACCCCTCAGAAATAGCATCAGGAGATTGTGTACGAGCAATGATGGAACGCAGAAGTGAAATTGTCTCGCAAAATAGCCGAAAGTCGTGACGTTGGACAGTGGGTTTCACCGCGTTCCGGCTACTTCAGAAGTGTTCCGATTGGACCTTCACCGTCAAAAATCATGATGATCAAGAGCTCGATGAGGCTCTCTGTTGCGTCTGAAGTGATGTTCTGTTGACTGCAACGCGCCTGTGGAGTTACACTGATATCATTCTCGCGAAAATATTCAGAACATCATGCCACATCGTGAGGCAGGCAATGGTATGTATCATATCATACGAGTGTATATAAATACTTGAGTGGTAGAGGGCCCAATATCTCATTGATGTTCTAAGCCAACGACAAGACGCACATCAATCAAAGTACAACATCGAGAAGGTCCAGACTTCTCTTCATCCTGCCGACCGCAGCTATCACCAACAGACCAAACAACCATGCGTCTCTCAACGGACCTCGTCTGCCTTGTCACAACGATCTTCTTCACTCTCGGGATCGCCTTGCCAACCGAGAAAGACCCTACAAGATCCTCCGAGACCCTCCAAGTCACTCCAGCAAAGGACGAAGTCACCCGTCACTTCCGTTTCCTCAACAACATCACCCCCAGGGATGAGAATCTGAATGAGAACCTGGACTTGACCGCATCGTCAAGCGCAAAAGCCCCTCCCAAATTCAAGGTCAAGTGTACCGCTCCGTACTGGTCATACTACTATAACTGGTGGCCGTGAGTCTTCTACCAAACCTGCCTTGCCCATCTTGAGAAAGGCCATGCTGACGATTGCGGAGTACCGTCAATGAGATGTGCGCGTTTACGAACAATATGCTCGACAAGGGCGGCTTCATTGGACAGTGGCAGCGCGGTGAGGCCATGGTGGGGGAGTCCAGAAACGTGACTCTGGAATGGCAACCGAAGGGCGATGGCTCAGGCTGCCAGGAGACCTGTACTGCAGCTTTCAACAGATTTGTCACGGAACCTTCATGTGAGTGCATCATATCATCACCCACAAACTATCAAAACATGGGCAAGTCGAACTGACACGATTCCAGGCCACGAGGAGGGCTTCTGGATGAACGAGAAGGGTCGCCTTGTTATTGACGGCTGCGGCGTAGCAACTTACAATATCGAGTTCGATAACGGGGCTCCAACACTCGAACATGGCAAATCACTTTGCTGGAACGAGCCAGTTCCACCATCATACAAGCCTGACAAGGATGTCACCCGACGCTTTTGTGAGGAGGCTGTCAGATACGTCGTGGATAAAGACAACCATTTTGGCAAAGACCAGACGAAAGTCGGCTACTACTGGACCGATTACAACCGAGATATTTGGGCTCCTGATAGCAAAGCCAAGCTATATGATGTCGGGTTTGTGCATTTCTGGATTAAGAGCAACATCGATCAAGGATCCACATGCCCGGAGAACAGGAAAGTGGACGACGAGGTCGCAAATATGACGGTTGACCAGTGTGTCTCTCACATGGATTGGGCGGAAAATCAAGCTTGTGAGTGGCCATCTCAAGAAACTTCATCATGACTGGAGTTGAAATTGCTGACATCTGATGAATTAGGCGGAGCGCCGCCCAGCGTCTCATATGGCGGGCGATACTGGGCGGATTGCTTTGAGTGGGGAATGAAGGCTTCGGGATATGATGCAATCAAGAAGATAGATGCTAGATCGCTCTTGGACGCTTGATGCGAGTACGAGGCGGTTCCTGGTAATAAACGTAGTTAAGAAGGTGATATGCGTAGGATTCCAGGCCAGATTGTTCCTGTTGTGGGAGGTCGTATCTTGTATTACTTTTCAGCCCTAGGCTTTGTACTACTCGTCCTTTCGACATGAAATGGCATTGTCTGATTTCGCAACCTCTTTGGCGACTGATATCATCACTTCCCGCAAGGTTCAATCTTAGGACTCATATTAAAATGTTCGTTTCTCAGATTCATCTCAAGTGGTTGACGCCATTTCAAAAGTGCGAAAAGCTTACCCAGAACCGTGAATGGGGGAAACTGCTGCTTTCATTCAATCCCAAAGTCAAGAAGTTTGCAAAATGGTGGATGCCACGGCGTGGATTCTCATTTGTAAGTCCGCTCCGCAAATCCGAAAATCCGGGACAGATATGCACGGCGAATAGGCGATGGAGAAAATAAGACTTGACAGCATGAATTTTGTCTCCGACAAGTGTTCGCCCCGCCCGGCGAACCCACAGTGTTTCTGGAAGCTTTCTGCCACGGGCTCCAAATTTTGGACGTTGCCAAACCCAATCGTTTGAGCCGTAATTACCAATTCTGCGTATTCCCACAGGCAGTGATCGACAATAGCCACGGCCAGGTCACGATATTGGACAATAAAGCAACGGACCAGTTTGATTTCAGTTCTCCGGCGTATTATAACCTTGCAATGTCTCACGGTCTCCCGAGCCTCCCACCGGTTGGAAACGGCAATTGCAGATCAATACCGGGCCTGGCCGGAGACCGTACCCCGCGGCCGGCTTTGCCGGTGGAAGCTCGATGTGAAACATCAACAACACCGGCTTGTCGCGCTTCTTCTTTGACCGCGCCCGCCGTTCCCCAACTCCCCTATCCCACTGCCAACTCGGCCAATCCCGTTGACGTCAACGCAACGGCGCTGGTGCCGGGCGAGTGGGGGATGAGGGGCAAAAGAGCATTCTTCGGACAAAACAAGGAGGGGCAAATGCACCCCAGAAGTTTGTCGGCTCTTCCAGCCACGCGCGTGGCGCCCTGCCGACAGGAGTTGGGACCACCGTCTTTGCGGCGAAGCTCCATGCCCCCTCGGCCCTCTCGAATTGGGTTCATTCCCGGCTGACATGAGCTATCTTTTCGACTAAGGCCGGCTAGCGCATAGCTGAGCCCTCCTCAATCGGACCTTCGCAACCCTTCGTCAGCTATCGGTCAGGAGTTGACCCCTCATTTGCCCCGCCGTTAAAATCCCCTGCCCCGCCTCGAGCATTAGGTCGGCCACCTACCGAGACATCACGACTTTCAAATTCTTCACCTTGAGCCGATTCGCGACGAGAGAAGAGAGAAGAGACAACATCTTTCAGTAAACACCGATCTCATTCTGAAGCTCGCCAACATGTCTTCCAAGCTTCACCAAGCACCGCCCTTCAGGGCTGAGCACATGGGCTCCCTCCTCCGACCCCAGAAGCTCCTCGACATCCGCGAGGGCAAGATCCGCGATCAGGGCATGTCCGAAGAAGAGGCTGGCCTTCCCGCCGTCGAGAAGGAGTCTGTCGCCGAGGTTGTCAAGCTTCAACGCGACCTGGGCATCAAGGGTGTCACCTCGGGCGAGTACAACCGCACGCGTTTCTGGGGTCTCATGTGGGACGAGTTCGAGGGCACAACCCGGCTTCAAGACGCCGAGGCCAGCATGTTCCGCCTCTACCACCCCGACGTCGTGAGCCTCATCGAGAAGGACCGCAAGGTCATGCCTGGCGACTCTGTCATTGCCGGCGCCAAGCTGGCGCACTCCGCCGCGAAGTCCAAGTCCAACCTTCACGAGTTGCAACTCGTTCAGGCCGCACTGCCCAAGGAGGAATGGGGTAACATCAAGCTGACCATGATCACGCCTGCGTGGTTCCATATGCGCTACAAGCAAGGCCGAGCCTACACGAAGGAGGCGTACGCCAACGATGCCGAGTACTTCCAGGACGTGGCCAAGGTCTACCAGGACGAGCTTGCGGTGCTTTACAAGGCTGGTCTGCGTAACGTTCAGTTCGATGACCCGGGCATGGCTTGTAAGTAACCGCGATCTCAGAAAAGTTGATTTGCACTGACTTCGTCCAGACTTCTGTTCACAAAAGTTCCGCCAAGGGTGGGAGGAGGACAAGGACAACGACGGTACCGTCGAAGATCTTCTCGACGCCTACATCAAGCTCTACAATGACAGCATCAGCAAGCTCCCCGAAGACATGCACACCGGCATCCAGTGAGTACATTTGAAGCAGCGAGAAGACAGGACCAGTACTAACAAGGTGAAGTTTGTGCCGTGGAAACTTCATTGGCGGACGCCATTTTGCCGAGGGTGCCTACGACATCATCGCGAAGAAGCTTTTCGAGAACCTCAACGTCAACACCTTCTACCTTGAGTACGACACCGAGCGTGCGGGCGGCTTCGAGCCCCTGCAGTTCCTCCCTAAGAACAAGAACGTGGTCGTTGGCATTATCAGCACCAAGGTGCCTGCCCTCGAGGACAAGGAGGAGATGAAGGCTCGCGTGTACAAGGCGGCTGAGTTCGTCGCCAAGGGCAGCGGCGAGACCAAGGAGGAGGCGCTCAAGCGCATCTGCGTCTCCCCTCAGTGCGGTTTCAGCACCCATGAGAGCGGATACCCTCTGAGCCTGGAGGACGAGAAGAAGAAGCTGTCTCTGGTGAGGCAGATCGCTGATGAGATTTGGGGTGAGCCTTGATTTGGTAGGGCTTGACGATTGTGTGCAAGTGTTTTGGGGTCGTGGAGCCGGAGGTGCTGTGGCATTCAACATGAACTGATGAGCTGTAGAATATTGCGAGCGTGTTTGAAAAGTCGATTTAGCCTTACTTCAGGATATGATATTTGAAAGCCTCAACGCCATTTGAGGCTGTTACGTCGACTGGGGTTCTGAACTCTACTCTAAGTGATTAATCTAACAATCATTTGTGTGTTGCCATTCAAATAGTTTCACTCGGCGCCATCAGCCACACGTCATCAACCACACGTCATCAACCACATCTAAATGGAGAGGTGTTGGATCAATCATTATCAATGGATACGTTATGTGCCGTCTTTTACTAGCGAGATCCGGAGAGGCACCATTGACTAATATTGTACCGAGAGTAAGAGAAACGTGATTGCACTGTTGACGCCATTACAGGAAACCATTCTCGTTGGGGGTCTTCAACATCACCCGGGAAAGTGATCTGAGCTTCAATGTTCCATCTTGATCCGGCTGAAAATCCCAGACGGAGAAAATACCCCCAACTCCGGGATATGGCTCAAAGGTGATGGGCGTATGATGGTGCAAAGGGACCCTAACATCGATCATGAGCGGAATCCCGGCTGTCATATTAAGCTTGCTAGACGAGGTCGATATGCGGACTGAGATATACGGCGCGGCGTGCTTGTCTGACTCGGAAACGGCAGGCGAAGAAAGCCAATTACCCATGTTTGACGGCTGGGGAGACTGTGAAATGTCTGGTAGTTTGATACAAGTCTGTTTTAACGTCAACAATTTGACACATGAGCTAGACATTTATCTGATGGTGGATGTTGGTTGCGTGGTGTGGACAGGCGGCTGATGGCGCGTGTCGAGGGCGCGTTTGCGTCTGCCTAAGTCACTTCCTATCACCTGAACTAGTCGAGAGGCTCCCAGAGCTAACAGCAGGCTCTGAAAGACTTGTAGTGACACAAAATTTCAAGCCTAGCCGTCAGGAAAGGAGGCCGCAAAGCGACACAATTGGCCGTAGCTCTGACTGCGTGGGGACAAAGCATGGCCTTGGCCCTTATCACATAGGTGAGTTCATTTCGTCTTCACCGGTTTCGATCTAAACGCGGTCATTCTACATTCTCAAACGCCACGAATGAGCTGTTTATCGTGAGTAATGACAATAACCCGCCTAGAGCGACGTGTGGTCTGCGGGGCGGATCGCGGAATATGGTACGAAAGTCCCTAAACCCTGCGAGCCGTCACCGTGGCCCCGGGTTCTAGCCGCTGCTTATGGAATGATAGTTAAAAACGAAATTGATCGAGACCTTTGTTTCGAGGTATGATCCAATCAGGTTGGACGTATTACTGCTCAGGTGGCGGCGAAAACGAACGCAGTGTGAGAGAGTTTGAGCAGTTTTCCCGATCTAAAACCCACTAAACCTCAATCACCCAAATCCTAATCGCAAACTCCGCATCAGATGCAACCTCCTCGTGTGGTTCATATTCGTATAACTAGGAAGCGGATACCTGTCGATGTTGTATCAAATGGGACATCTGCAGCCTTGGCGATCTAGCTACATCATCATCATCATCTAATATCTTTAACATCTTCGATGAAGTTCCATTCATTCGTCGTCCTTGCCGCGGCGGCCGGCCATGCGTTGGGCGCCGGGCAAGGCCTGGTCGGTTACGGAATCACCATGTACAAACCTCCTTGCGCCTTTGCATGCCGCGATGCAATCTCTGGCGCAACTTTGAACTGCTCGACTACCGGTTCAGACGACGTGGGCGGCATGTCTGGAATGTCGACGAGCGGCATGGTGATGACAGACCCGAGCTGCTACGCTACCGACGACGCATTTATGCAGACACTTGCTTGGTGTGTCTCGATTCGTTGCAAAAACATACTCACCTGGAAGATCGAGAAGTTCTGGCAAGAGAACGTGGCCGGCACAGAAGCCGCTCAGCCGGACCCGAAGGAGACATACCAACAGGCGCTGGAGAAGATCAGCGGTACTCCAATTGCTCTATACAACGCCACTGGGTCTCTGAATCAAACGAGCTTGGTATCTGAAGACCTTTGGTTTGCGGCTTACAATACCGATACGATCTTTGAAAATCAAGAAAGCCAGCAGGAAGGATTTGGGTGAGTAGTATAACACCCAATCAGATATGAACTAAGTCTAACTATAAGCAGTCTGATCATACTCTTCTCAGGCATTGTCATCCCCATCGCCGTCTCGCTCCTACGCTTCGTCCCCTTCCCGACAGCTTGGCGCACCAAGTTCAACGCGTTGATCATCGACCCACCCCTATTTGGCCACCGTCATGACACACCCGTCTTCTTTGGACTTGCCCTCATGCCAAAGCGTGGACAAGCTCTCTTCATATTATACTTCATAGTCGTCAACACCGTACTATCAGCAGTCAACTATCAGTACGCCGACCCGAACACCTGGTATCCTGGCGACGGCTGGCGTTGGATGTGCATGTTGATATCCAACCGTCTTGGACTGCTAAGTTTCGCTAACCTGCCGCTGGTATTCCTCTACGCTGGTCGAAACAACCTCCTGCTTTGGGTTACAGACTGGTCTCACTCGACGTTTCTCTTGGTACACCGATGGATAGCAGCCATAGCAACCCTGCAGGCTATCCTACATAGCATCATCTATCTGGATGTTTATATCAAGAACGGCACCCACGCCACCGAGTCTCGAGAACCATACTGGTACTGGGGTATCATTGCGACGTTGGGTCTGGTCGTCATGTTCCCGTCTTCGGTCATACCGATCCGCAGGAAGATCTATGAGGCGTTCCTCGCATGGCATATTGCCGTGGCTATTCTGATCATCGCGGGCTGTTACTGGCACATTGTCTTCGAGTTCAAACACCAATGGGGTTACGAGGTATGGATTATCGTGTGCATGGCGATCTGGGCTTTCGACCGCGTGTTTCGAGTCCTGAGACTCCTACGCCACGGCGTCAAGACAGCTGATATCACGGTGGTCGACTCAGAGTATATTCGCGTTACCGTCCCAGGTGTTTCCGCATCTGGCGTTGCATACGTGTACTTCCCAACTCTCACTTGGCGCGTATGGGAGAACCACCCTTTTTCAATTGCCTCCGGCATCTTGTCTTCAACTCGCTCCCGAATTGAAGTCGCCCAGCAAATTGACGGCGACATCGAAAAGATCTCCAACAGCAGCGATCGGGCCGCTGATAAGAGGTCTGCAGTCAGCCACCGTCCCGTCAGCTCGTCACAGACATCTGACAAGTCACCCGAGATGGGAATCACATTCTACATTCGGACTCAAACAGGTTTATCCTCACGTTTAAGCACTCGCAGCAAAATCCCTGTGCTTGTCGAGTCTGGATACCCATCTCACGCGCCTCTATTTGAATCACTGCACAAAGCTCCAACGCTAGTTGCAATCGCTGGTGGGGTGGGAGTAACTGCTCTTCTGCCCAATTTAGCCGGTCACCCTGGCCGCTCCAAGCTGTTTTGGGGATGTCGATCTCAGGCATTGTTGGATGATATTGAAATCTCAGGCTCGCTGTGGAGGGTTGAGAAGGAGGTCTTCATTGGGAAGAGGATGAATGTGAGAGACGTGCTTGAGAGCGAGCTAAATGGGGTCACGAGCGATGTTTGCGTGATGGTTTGCGGGCCGGAGGGATTGAGCGACGAAGTTAGAACTGTCTTTTCGGAGATTATGCGCAAGGGGAATGGAGTCAAAGCAAGGCTCATCGTGGAGTCTTTTAGTTGGTAATATTGCAGAAGGCATCATTTCAAACTTTTGCGATTGAAGGGTCCCAAAGCCATCTTGCCTTCAGATTGATACTCCAAAGGTTTACGTGTATGCAAACAACGCCGCAGTCCAGTTGTTCCCATCTGGAGAGTGACGCCAGCTGTGCATTCCTCGTATTTGGCTGGTCGGCATTCGGTATTGAATGTCGATGATGTGTCCTCGAATGCCAAGTGCTTCGTTGCAGAGGAAGTGTTGATAGCCAGGTAGAGATCAGGATAGTCGCTCGTCAATGAATAAAGGCTCTCGCGCCATGCATATGATCTAGGTTGTTGGATTTATTATAGTTAAGGTACTGTTTAGTTGGTATCATCTAATCCTCATTCCCTCATTGCTCTCGCTGTTTGATCGGTCCTGTGCCACTGTGTCTGGTCAGTCAAAGTCACTAGAGGTAAATGTTTGGAGTTCGAAGTTCATACCTTTGGTTTACTTAAGATAGCACTGCAGGGCACATCTGTCGCTACCCCAGTAGTTGGCGACGTGAACAAACTTGCCGCCCTCGTTTCTTCCGGCTCTAGCGCAAGGCATATCGCAGTCCGAGTCCTTGTACGGGTCCTTGCCGCCGTTGAAGTCGTTGCAGTTGTGCCATGCGGCGACACTGAGCTTCTCGTACTTGCAAAGCGGGTTCTCGCTGATCAGCTCCAAGCCTTGAACCGCAGCGACGCCAGCGGCGAAAATGATAGTGGTGAACTTCATGGCAATTGTTGATTGAAGGAGTTGTAGTCCGATGATAGGCGAAAATTTCCATCTACAAAGAAGTCGGGGAATAAAAGTCGACTTTATATAGCATTCAGCGACGTCTCAGATCGAGCTGGCTGGTACGCAGTATTGTGGGAGTTCACCGCTGGTAATAGACCACGAACGTTGATCAGCGCGCATCGACCCGTCGATCAAACTCAAATAAAGTAAACCGGGATCCAATGACAAAGATGCTGGCATTTTGTCGCGAAGCCTCGTCCTGATAGGGACGAGACAGGGATCACGAGTCGTTAATAATATCCTGAGTGGAACTACATGGCGAATGGAGCCAATTGCCCCGTCGAGCACGATATAAAATCAGCTTGGCTCTCCCGCATACCGATATCGAAAGCAGAAATAACGTGGTCCGACTAATAATAACATCAGGCGGTGGCAGGCAGGAGGTTGACACTACGTCTAGGATACGAAGAAGCACACAGGACCCGCTGTCGTTCAACTACGGGTTTGCAATCAGAGAAAGCCTTTCAACGGAACCCAAAACAAAAGAAAAAGGGCCAAAGTAGGACCCTATACATCACAGAAATTGGAGACAATTCGAAACTTTGAGGGCTTGCTGTGCTAGACCGGCTCGTCGAATGGGTGGCCTTTCTTCTCAAACGATTGGGTGGATGGGAAAACAGGGACATAAAATATATCAGAGGCCCTCTTCAACGTTTCAAGTTAGTAATCCAGGCCACCCTTCAGGACCTCCAGACACCAACATGAGTCGTTTGCGCGACTTGTGTTCACTGAATGAATGTCTCGAGGACATGGACCCATCATTGCGGGGCCGATCCGAAGCGGGCTGAACATAAGAGTGCCTCCCTCCCCCACCCCCTTCCAGACCAAAAACCAGACAAGAATCACCATTTTAGTGTGAATGTGCGGTGTCCGCCATTTCCCAAAGACTGACGCCGGGACTAAAAATCTCCTGCAGCTGAGCACCGTCGTCCAAGCCGCAATAGGATTACAGCCTGAGGTTGGGTTCTACCTGCAAGGTTTGATGATGGCTTTTCACCGTAGCTCCCGGTATGCTACACTTGACATTCAATTGCGAGAGTGTCTCAGAGGTAGAACAAAGCCAATTGTTACTTATATTGAGCGAGCGTATCAAGTTCAAGAATGTCCCCAGGGTCCAAATCCACGCCTGATACTAGGCTTTGAAGACACTTACTACCAAACTCACAAATGGCGTGGTGCCTGTTCACTGCTTGGTGAAACCACTCCATATCTGTTGGTTCGACGTTTGCGATAGACTTGATGTTGCTGACGCCGACAGCAAGTAAACAAATAAGTCCAACATTAGGCCCGCAGATCTTTTGCAACTGACGTCCCAGTTTAACTTGTTGTCTCAACTCAGCGCAGGTGCGTTGATTGGTTGGCAGGCCTTTGCACTGCAAAATTCGGTCATAGTCGGCGCTGTCGACTCTCTGTCTCGCGGTTTCCATTCTCCTACGCTCAAGCATCTCTGCTATCTTGAGAAGTCCATAGAATTTGCATATTCTTATGTATCCGGAACCATGCTCGCAGTTGTCAACCAAGGTGCTAATTGTAGAGACAGACCGATAGATATTGTCGCCCTCGGAGCTAAGATCGCAGAGCCCTGTCTGTAGACTGTCCAATTGGCCTCGTGAAGCAGCAACTTCCACCAATTTGCGTAACGTTTCCTTGCTCGTTATCTTCTGTAGCAAAGACTCCGCGGCACTTTTGAATGTTTGCGGTCGGTCGCCACGACGGTCGCAATTGGCCACCGCCTTTGATTGACTTTGGCTGCACGTTACTGAATCCATTCGATCAGTCTCGACTATCTTTCGGCTTTTTGTGGACTGATCAAATATATTTGACGAGCTAGAATCATATTGCTGTGGGTTGGAAACTTGAGTCGATTTTTCGAATGTCCCATGGAACGTAAAGTATCTCCTATCTTCCCCATCCAGGGAGGCCGGCTCTGCTGACAATTGACTTTCGAGTTCGACTGCTTGTGTGATGCAGATCATGGCCCTGTCTAGAAGCTTTCTGGACCTCGGATGAAGACTTTCCAAAGTCTCGGGCTCCGTTCTGAGTGTCGATAGAACGTCTTGTGCAATCATCTGAAAGCCTCTCGGGTCAGTCGATTTAGTCGGAAGGGAATGTTCGTCTTGCACATGTTGCAGAAGGCCTGTCGTCCTTAACGAGCAGAATGGACAGAATAAAAGCCCGTGCTCGTGCTCTAAGTGATTGCGCAAGTCCTCCAACTTCATCTGTTGTTGGCGGCATATGTCGCATGCAGGATGGTCTTCTTCATGGTCTTCAAGAGCGTCTTCGTCAGGTTCCGAGGCGCCACAAATAGTGCAAACGACCCAATTGTGCGTGAACCGCAAATGTGGCTGCATTCGTTCCTCTGGTAGGTGAGTTCCACACTCTGGGCATCGACTCATTTTATGTTTGTCGAAGACGTGCCTCATGTCGAAGGATGTTTCGGACGGGCAAAATGAGCACGTACGTATCTCGTGAATACCGGTAAGATGATTGTGAAGGAGCCCTTTCTCCAAGTAAATTGCTTCACAGAAGACGCATTGATCCCAGGCGTGGTAAGGAGAAGAGGTAATGTGCGACCATAATTCTTCGATGGGCGTTTCCGAACCCCATGCTTCGCATTCGAGGCACCACGACAGACCATGTGAAGACCGAAGGTGATCTAACAGACCACAGTGAAAGATTATCTCATCACAGGCATGGCATACCGAGTGTGGATGAGTCGTGATGATATGAAAGGCAGGATTATCGCTGTGACAGTCATCACACCAGTACAGATGATGCTTGGCCTCCATATGGCCTGTGATGGCATCCACCTGTAAGCCATGACAAAAAGGGCAGTTGTGGTACTTGCTCAAGTGATCCCCATCTTTCTGTGGGTTGAGGATCTTCCTGCAAAGCTGACAAGGTCGGAAGCCGTGGACTTGGACGCAATGGTTTTCAAGACTATCGAGTGCAAGTCTGCTACCACATACGTCGCACATTGTCTCCCCATGCTCTTTGAGATGATCATTCAAATCTCTGAAAAGCATGACCATGTTGCAGATGTTGCATTGCTCAAAGTTCACTGGAAGGGGACGGACAACCGCAAAGAAGGGAGGTTTGCTAGGGAAGAATGTTCGCGGGAACTTGCCGAAGTGACTCTGCGCTATGAGCTGAGACTCGCCATCCATCAGACATTCTTTGGCCTGCTCCAGGTGGTAAATTTGAGGCCAACAATTATGTGCGAGCCCATTCTGCTGTCTTTTGTCAGGGTGAACTGCCAGCGTGGACCTTCTATAAGCCAGTTGGATGTCTCGGCTCTCAAACGGACACTGATCTGGGTCAAGCCCAAGAGCGTCAAAGGGACTGAAAAGCATTATCTGCTTACTCGAGTTTTAGTTTCGCGACTTTAATTCTCTTGGTGCCTTCTTACCTGGCTGTTTGAATCTCAGTTGCGAACACTACAGTTACGACTGACTCGAGAACTTCTGGCCTTTGTTGCACTGTGCTTCTAGGGAATGGAACCTTGAGTAACACAAGGAGCAAGGTTCTGCATGCCATTCGTGTGATTCTAAGAGTTTTGAATGCTTCAAGAACTATGTAGGTCTAAGGGAAGCAAAACAACATGAAAGTACTTGGAGTTATGCTTCTCAACTTCCTCAGCTCTCAACCCGGCCGGGCTCGGGCAGGGAACCGAGTCGGCAACTCAAGCACGGGCCACAACCGCTCTTTCAACCCTTGTGGCCCGTGCATATCTTGAATTGGTTCTTAGTTCCAGCCCAAGAATCAAGATGACTGGATCCACGTTGTTTCCAAGAACTCGTGGTGTGGATCGCTACTTCAGTGATGATACCTGCATGGCTTTTTAAAAGCATGGTATAAAAGTCCTTGGCTCAAGTGTGCGGGCGCAAGCGAACTACCTATACATCAAGGAGCACGAAGGTTGGATTTGCCCCATTAACAACGTGGCCGACGCCGATTGAGGCGTAAATGCCTCTCTTGTTCGAAAGTGGTGTGAGTGCCGAGGTCTGTGTTCGAAGGTGTAAGCTTCACCGTTCTGGGGCAAATTCTCATTTTCGGCGGGGAATAGCGGCATACCACCAGAAGAACCGTCATTAGAACACTGTAATGACGCCTTGCATCTCGTGAAAGTACAGAAAGCACGTTTCGATTGTGGACTTGCCCAATGAAGGAAAGATTTGACGGAGGTCCGTCGGGTCCGAACAGGGTGCTGGGTAAGGGTGTAAGCTTCGGCGACGTCGCCGAGCAAGGGGTTGACGGTGCAGTCTTCACTTAGACCTCTTTCATTAGCAATTTTGACACCTCGCGACATCGACATTGGAAAGGTTGTGAAATTGATGTTCTACAGGCAGCATATCAAATTAACAGCCTTTTGTCGCAGAACGAGTTCCAAAGCATGAATATTGGTCTGGCGAACAGTTCGGAACTTTGGCCTGAGTCTCCATATGCTATGAGATTTACCATCTTGTTCCCCTAAATCATGTTAGGAAAGGCTCCCAAAGCAGCTTGCCCACCCGTATGTACCAACAGCACATTCTCTCCTCCAGCAAACTCCCCCAATTTGGCCTTGTCAAGAATCGCACCCAAAGCGCGCCCAGAGTAGATTGGATCCGCGACAATTCCCTCCGTCCGACCCAGCAGTCTAACAGCTTCAGCTGTCGACTGACTCCAGCCCGAATGAGTACCGGCGTTGTATCTGGTGTCCAGCACAACATCTTCAGGTTTCACAACTCCATCCGCAAGTCCAATGAGCCGAGCAGTTCTCTGAGCAATTTCGAGGATTGAAGCTTCGAGAACGCCGGCTGGCTTGTTGTACGTGTCGATACCAATGACCTTGCGCTCGCGAGTCTTCTTGGCGGGATCGTTGGAGGAGGAAGACTGCAGGCGATCCGCGAGCTTGAAACCGGCGAGCATTCCACCGAGCGTCCCACCCGAAGCGACAGGAACGACCACGAAGTCAAAGAAGACGCCAAGGTTCTGCTCTTGCTCCACCACTTCGAAAGCCCAACGTGCAAAGCCCAAGCCACCGTATAGATGAGATGAGGCACCAGAAGAGATGATGTACGGCTTTTGACCATTGGAACGAAGGCTAGCGGCGGCATCCTCGAGAGTAATGCCTGGCTTGGTGTACTCCGCTCCAAGGATCTTGTTCACCTGCACGTTACCGCTCACATCGTATGCCTCAGGGTTGGACTTCGGTGGGTTCTGGGGCACCAACACTGTTTTGAGACCCAGGCGGTTCGCAACGGCAACCACTTGTCGCATGTGATTGCTCTGCACCCCGCCAGTGGTGACGATGGTGTTGCATCCGTCATTCAAAGCAGAAGGAAACACGTACTCCAGCTTTCGGACCTTGTTGCCTCCTAATCCAATCCCAGATGAGCAGTCTTCCCGCTTAATCCAGACTTGAACCGGAGCGGGGCTGATTTTTTCAACATGCTTGGACAGGCGCGGCAAGAGATGAAGAGGAGATGGGTGATCAAAGAGAAGAGGAACGCGCTCAAAAGACGCCAACGGCTCAGGTAAGTGGACCATTTTGAAGATTGCTATGAAGAAAACTTGGAATGAATTCTGAGGAGTTGGCCAATAGTCAAGAGACATGCGAGGAGAAACCTGAATCCAGAAAACGAGAAATGGAAGTCCAAGATATTCCTTCGTTGTCCCATCAAATCACTCTCGGGTCACAAATTGCAGTGTAAGACGTACTCTTTCGTCGACGTTTCTTCGACGCCCTTCTTTTGTCATATGCTCCATGTCAACTGCATCGTAGCATGCAGATGACGAGATTGCGTCAACCTATGGCGCTGCGGATGATATGATTCAGGTTTGTGAGCGATCTTTTCTGGCCTAGGCTCAGGCCGGTTACATTCGGCCTTGTGAAGCATCTGCCGACTTCTTTCGCCGTCTTAGTACTGCTCGGCCATTGAGTCTTATCCCACATGACTTGCATTAGGCGTGTCCGCGGTTGATCAAGGAGAACTTCGGCTTTCGTCCCGGCTCCGACGGGCTGAAGTCGGGCTGAAGTCGCCAAGGGTTCGTGTCAGATTCAACATGCATCATAGGTAGGGCAAAGTGTGGTGCGGGAGATCCGGCTTACCACCCCCGGAGTCGCTTGTCTGCGATTCATGACACTGCGTTGTCTGCCATTCACGGGTTCTGCCCTGAAAGAGTAATAGTTTCGATGGGGATCACACGAATCTGGCATAATTAGCAAGGAGCTCAAGACACTAGCTCCATGCGAGCGCAAACCTTAATCTTTCTTCAGACTCTAGGCCGCTCCATGCACCAACGTGCAGATATCACATTTGATCGTGGGACGCTGAGACTCCTCATCTGTCCTACCCGCGGACCCCAATGACCCCGGAACTGATGTGGTAACCGTAGTGGGAGCTTATTTCCACATGATGCCTTTGCTAGCCGAACTGCGTAACGGTTCAGGCCGTTGAAACTAGAACGTAAGGACTTCCTGCACAACCCCCTCTTGCTCTTGGCGATTGAAATGGAGTCAGAGTGGGAAATTTCCACGCAGTTAAGGTCAGCCAAGACGCTACTACTATGCTAGCACAATTGAAAACTCTCATGAGACTCTACACACAGCCCCACCTTTTCTTCAACAGGATCAATGTTTTGCCCATTATTTGGAAGTGACTCCGAAGAATTTCCCGAATGATGTGATTTGATTACTCTCGCTCAAATTCGTGAAGATACGCAAAGGGCATATCCAGTCAATGATGAGACTTCCAACTAAGCTAGTGACAAGGGAAGTTTCGGCTTCTGCAAGGAGACATCAGATAGCCACCCCAAGATCCCTTTCCATTCCTCCGGTAGCAACAGAGTCCAAGCGCTGCTCCTGCAGCGTCTTGTTGAAGCTCTGATACTTGCTGAGAAACCATTCCTCTGCCGTGACCGACTGCCCGTTTATGCCTTGAAAGACGACACTGTCACCAGCCCGTAAGAAGTAGGCTGTAGAGTACCTATCCTGAGACATCTTGTTCCCGTGGGGCAACACACGATGCATCGCCGATCGGAATCGTCGCTTGGACATGAAACGAAGCGTGTCGGCCACGTTGATGATGGCATGTCCTGGCTTTGGGGCCACGTACTCCCAGTCGTTGGTCGTGGGCGAAACAACCTGGAGGCCCGGCTGTTCGTTGAAGAGAAGGGTGAAAGACCCGACGTCAGTGTGGGCATTGTGGCCCCGGGCAGTGTTGTCCTGGAGCGCATCACTAACGGGATGATGCAAGAAGAAGAGCGTGCTCTTGGAAGGTATATCGTCCGGGTGATACTCCTCGAAACGCTCTTTTCCCTCTAAGCCTACTGCATCGGAGAGGCGCGTAAGCAACGTCTTCAACACGAAGTGGGCCGAGAGTTGGAACGTTTTGAACAAGTCAAAGTTCTCTGCCACCACGCCAGGGAGATGGCTGTGGTTAAGCAGATGAACACGACTGATCCGGTTCATGATTAGTGCCTTCTACTGGGACAAAGCTCTCATTCGGAACGTACCCTCAAAGCTTCAAAACCATCGCGTGTATTCTCGTTGACACCAGACTGCACGCCAGGTGGTTTGTAACTAGGTTAGATCGTCAGCATGGATGAGACAACTCGTAACGGGAGCGACCATACCCATGAGCGTCAGAGATGGTCTCGGTTCTCAATTTTTCCTCCAACGGCTGGTTGAACCATTGCTTCATGATCTGGCCAGCAGACTCGTAGTTCTTGAGCATGGAGCCAGATTCCCAGTCTCGAAGATCAAGGTAAAAGAAGCCATGATTCTCGCACGCAGACAGCAAGGTCGAAAGTGACTTTTCATCCTTGTTCACAAGAGAACGAAAGTTCAGCGTGTGGAGATTGGCTTGCTCCAGGCCAGAGTTGTTGTCGAGAGTTACAGCAGGCATGATGTTTGTCTGTAAGATACGGGTAATTGAAATTGAAGTAGTTTAGCGTGCGATCAGAGGATTGTGTGAAGATGGCGTTGTGTATGCGTGAGTCTATTTACCCTTCAAGACTTTAAATATCAGGTCTAAACAAACGTCAACTCAGGTTAGATGATTAAGAATTGTTGACAAAGCTGCACTATCTGGTTGGCGATTCGGTCAATGTGTATGAGTCTGAAGATGTCAGGAATTTCGCGAGTCATGATTATCCTTCATGTCAAGGTTGGGTGCAACTGCCAACTTCAACCTACCTAACTCAAATTCATTCTAACCATGAGCTGCTCAAGCAATGTAACACTTCGTTTTCTCGGCGTACGATGACAAATCCACGATATTCTGAGAATATCTTCGTTTCTTTTGGGAACTGTGGTTACGTAGGCCCATGTACTTGGCAACATGGGGTCGCTCCTACCCTGAAGTTGATCGAGCCCAACAAGGCGCGCAATTATGATCCCGCAACAAAACAAGGTCTTCAGCCGCCAAGCAGAAGGTTGTATCAGCGGCTATGCAATTAAGTATCTCAAGGTACAATGTAACTATGCGCAACCTCGTCTGATCATTGCGTAATTAATGCTTGGCCTGTCCTTTCGGAGGTTGTATCGATCCCGGGACTCAAACTGCATCAACTCGATCGAGATTAGGCAAAAGTCTTGACAACACACCATAGGGTCGCATCAGTGTGGCGATCTCATATCCTTGACTACGGTATTTTCTTCTGGTAACTTCCATATCCATTTTCCATGATGCCGCCATTGCCGCGTACAATGGCAATGGAACCCAAGATCGTCTCGTCAGAAATTGAGTCCCGCCTGCGGCAAAGAAACCTTATGCATGAGGAAAGACTTGCATAACACATTTTCAAACTCAATTATTCAAACTGTAATATGCAAATCTGGGTTGATCATGACTTGATGATGAGAATTGTGCTAGTGGCTTACGATTGTCATTACTAGTGGGGAATTGCAAGATGAAAGAAGGACTGTGTTTATTTCTGCGCAGATAGGTAATGACTGACTATCAAATCAAATGTGCGTTGCAATACCAGATGCCAAACAACCCGGCAGTGATTTAGTTTAAAACGATGCCCTCAGCTCCTGTGCCATTCCGCCAGACAGAACAGTTTGCTGTTTCTGGATAGCATGAGGCAACTCGTACATCTCATACTTCTTCAGATACCACTGCTTTGCATCTGACTCTTCTTCATTGCTGTCCTTGAACTCAGTCGAGTCCGTGGCCCGTAGGAAGTAGGAAATAGAGTAGCGATCCTCGTTCTGTACCCCTCCCAACGGCAGCACGCGGTGTAGGGCCGAACGAAACCGCTTTCTGGAAAGAAAGCGAAGTGTGTCACCGACGTTGACAATAGCGTGTCCGGGTCGCGGCTCGACATACGTCCAGGCCTCATCAGACGGAGAAAACACCTGCAGGCCCCACTGCGGAGCGAACAAGAGAGTGAGAGTACCGATATCTGTGTGCATGTTCTGTCCCACGTTCTTGATATCTTGACTTCCAGGGGGGTAGTGAAGAAAATAGAGAGTGCTCTTGGATCGACTGTCATCACGATGACTGGTGTCCAAACGAGCCTCACCCTTAAGCTCCAAGCCATCAGAGAGACAGTCAAGCAGGAGCTTGAGAATGAAATGGCAAGAAGCAGTGAATTGATCGAAAAGCCTGAGGTTGTCTTGAACAACCGAAGCAAGGGCCCAGCGGCCAGTTAGCTCGTGTCGTCCGATCTAACAAGTCAGTCACACGTTCCCCTTTTCTTCTGCGGATACGTACCTTAAGGGCCTCAAACCCATCATGATGTCCCTCAACAGAACCTGACTGGTTACCCAAGGCCTTGAATCTAGTCTCAGTTAGTCAATGCTGCTCTTGCTTTCTTCCACTCTGATAGAGGCTTATTCAGGAGTGTGAATCACTCACCCATGGGCAAGAGACACTGTGGGAGTCTTGAGCTTGACCTCAGTAGACTGTGAGAACCAGTTCTTGGTGACTTCGTCTATCTCCTTCAAGTCTTTCCAGAACTTCTCAGATCCGGTCGCTTGAAGGTCTAGGTAGAAGAAACCGTCTGTTTCACAAGCCTTGATCAAAGCTTCCAGGGAGTCATGGTCCTTGTCGAAGAGGCTTTCGAACTTGATAGTGCGCAAGTCGGCCTTGGGGACATCCCTGTACAACTCTGAGATTGAGGAAGAGCTCATTTTGACGCAAATTGGGTAATTGATTTGAAAAAGATTTTGAATGGAGTTGGGTTTCTGCGACGGATATCTCTTCCTCCGGAGGAAACCCTTCATATATGTGCTAGTGTCTGAGGCGCGTAACTTGGCCAAGATTTCTTGGAAACATCAAGGGGCATCGACGACTCCTGTCAACTCCGGCAGTCAATCACAAAGTCTTCCACTCAGGACCTCAGAACTTGTGAACTTGAGTTGCCGTGTTCTGAGAGCGCACAAAGTCTACCGAGACAACTCGAATGATCCTAGTTGCATTGGCACTGGGAACGACCTTTGAATGACTCAATGTATGTATGCAATACAACATCATTTCTGGCGACATTGCCCACCGGCATTCTATGGCGGCGAGAAGAAAATCTCCAGGGGTCGAATCTTGTACGCGTAACTCTCACGATTTTCAGAGGTCGTAATAACCCCTGCTCATACCGCCACAGGTGCATATGGGCCGGGCCGCCGAATGCAACCATAACTTCGGGGGTTTTGTCCGCCCACCACCTCCCCAGCCCTGCTCTTCAGCACCCGAAATTTGCCAAGGGCATTTGCCAAGGGCATTTATTGAAGGTTACAATGGGGATCTGCCCGGAAGCTCGGCGCCAATCTCGTCGCAACCCGAGCAACATATGGCTCAATCTTCGTTCTCCGTCTCCTGCGGGTAAAACCTTGCGTCCGGAGATATGACCCTTGCCAATGAGTGGCAGGTACTGCTGGTTGTGTCAATAGCCTCATACTCATAACCGCTTATGCGCTGATCTGCAGTGAGGTGCCCATCTTTGGACTGAGCTCGGCGGAGGAGTATGTCCTGGGCGCATTAGCCGCCGCTGGGAGAGAGAGACGACATGGAAAGACAGATCACGAGTAAGGACAACCTTTCGCAATGCAATGGTTAGATTACGTAGATTCGACCAGGTTTGATACGTGTGTGCTTCTATCTGCGCAAGTGAGGCAAAGAGATGGCGCCATTTGAGATTGCAACCGCGAGCAGAACCAAAGTCCCTCCCATGAGAGCAGATCCCCCAAAGACTTGCGCGTACAGGAAGTCGCCATTGCCCCTTTCAATGAGTGCACCAGCCAGAGGAGGACCTGTCAGACAAGCAACGGAAACAACAGTGAACACCATTCCTGTTCTCATACCCATTTTCTTCAAGTCTGTTGTCAACCCAGAGCAGGCCGCCGGGAAAACGCTCTGAACCCCTCCAGCGAAAGATCCATAGATGATGCAGAACGCAAATAGTCGACCCTCTGAGTTGACTGAAACCCAGCAATAGAGTAAGAGCCCCGAAAAGAACGTGGTCAAAATCAACGTTCTCATTGGTCCAATAAACTTGTCCGACAGCACAGCTAGAAGTATGCGTGCTGGTATACCGACTGCATTCATAACGAGCAGAAGTGTTAACGAGGTCGTGGAGGAGACACCAATCACCGTTCGGCCGTACGTGGGGACCTGCAAGATGTTAGATTCCTGATTAGATGCGGGGGGCGAAGTGTACTTACGTAGTAGAACGCGAAGAAGATTGCCCAGAAGCTCAGAAACATACCAACGCAGAATAATGCGTAAGGAAGTTCTTCGAAACTTGACCATTCAACAATTGGTCCCCATTTTTTTGGGGGCAATCTCGTCCTAGCCAAAGCGAGAATGATGACTGTATTGAATAGCATCACGAATCCCATGACCCTGACCGTCCAGCCAAACCCAATTTTTGGCAATAATTGTTGGGCAATCAGAGGGAAGAATATTCCACCACTGCCAGCACCCGAGGCGTTTATGGCAATAGCCATCGATCGTCTCTTGACGAAGTACGTCGCTAGAAGCGCAATCGTTGGGCAGAACGTCAGTCCATCGCCAAGCCCTGTGCAGATTCCTTGGGCGAGAAATAGCTGCCAGTACTTTGTCGACAACGATGTCATGAACACTCCGAGAAGCTGAAGGAAGAGTCCGGCTACTAAAACCTTTCGGTAGTGCCCAGCGTCGGTGGCGCGTCCTGAGAAGGTGCCGACGAAAAAGATGAGGAAAATTTGAACGGAGCCGACCCAGGAGATTGCGGACGGAGAAACGCCTAGCGCAGAGACGTAGTAAGATTGGAAGAATCCGAAGGAATTGATGTATCCCCAGGAGTTGAACATGACCAGATGAGCGACAACAGTTTGAGACCACGCCTGGAAGCCTCCGTCTGGAGGAGGCCCTGGGTCAGACGCGTCGTGCTGTGCCGCATCATCGTGGCTTTCGGTGCTGTTGCTGTCGGGAATCGAGCTTGACAGGCTGTTGTCCACTTGTTGGGGAGGCTTTTCGTTTGCGGCAGCGGCGGTCATCGTTACGGTTGTCCAAAGATTCAGATACTACAGAAAGAATCGATAACTATTGCTAGACACATTGTCTGAAGCCAAACATCCAGAGAGCCAAAGTCGAGAAATACAGAGGTTCCCCTGACGGGCGGCTCCGATCGAGGAAACTGCATTGGGAACTCAAAGGGCGCGATATTGACATGTTGCCACGGGCACTTCCAAGACCGCGTATACCCAATTTCCCCACCGGATGCAACTCAAGACATACAACGCACTGCCAACAAACCAAGCACCATTTGTAAGCTGGTCTCGCTTCGATTGCGACAACAAAAAAAGTGATTGCGCCATAGCTGAATCCTAGACAGATCGGCCGGCAGAAGGAATTCGGGTCCGCGACAATTGGAGCGAGTCATGTCAATACACAATGCAATGAAACTCTCCTTTTGTTGATCATAACCACCGTCTACCAACCCCTGAACGGACATCGGACCTAGTACTATCCATGGCTGCACATGTTTCAATTAGGCCTTGTAACTCGATTGAGTCTTGCTTCTGAGTTGGGAATGTAGTAGAGAGTTCCGGCGTGCCCAGCATGTAGTGCATCGATGCAAGCAAGAGTTGTCACACTCTTACAAGGGGCTTGTTGCGAGTTGTGCTTGCTGCACAATACTAAGTCTTGGCTGCGCTGTAACCCTACTGGATCTCTGCTGTGACAAGAAGCGCCGAAATACACTCTGTTGCTTGGCAATTCACTCCGTCGACGATTCTAAATGATTCAACCGCTGCTGGATGAAATGGTTGGGTCCATGAAGTCTGCTTCTGTATGACATTCTACTTGAGATCGAGTATATGTATTTGACTCCATCATCAGTTGAAGGTCAACACCACAAAGCAGAACGTAGTTCTTACACGCATTCTAAGTCATATTATTTTTTCTTACTTGTCAAGCCTTCATATCAACTCCCCAGATTGAAGATGGCTGTCACATCTTCCAACGGTGCCTCAAGCTCAGACACACAGCCCGTTCCATCTTGGATCTTGCTGAGCAACCTGGCGGTTGCATCTCTCGAAAAGTCACATCAGTATACCACTCATTCAGGCGTACGAGTCTACGGGCAGGGCACAGCTCTGGGTTCCGGCGCATACACCTGGCTGGATGGCGATGCTTCCCCCAGACACTTTCACGAGTGGGCCACTTCCATAGAAGTCAAAGGCGATCTCGTTCGGTTTCAAACGGCAGCCATGAACAACCCACCTCTGTACGCCGTACAAAACACAACCACCCGGGCATGGGCTGTTGGCAGCAACCCTTTCATCTTGAATGTTGCGCGTTCGCAGTGGGGGATGCCCATTGGCTTCGTCGATCCCACCGTGATCAACCGCGACAGCACTACGAGTTTTCAGGGAGTATCTCAACTGCCTCCGCATACCTATTTCGAATTGAAGAAAGATGAAAGTGGCTGGCTTTTGAGCACGCAAGAGCGCAGAGACCCTCTGTTCTCCGCCTTGAGCCCTAGAATCACGGACTACGACGAAGCAGGTTCCGCTTTTGTCTCCGCCGTGCAGAGGGCAGTCTCTGAGATCACCAAGTCCGACAAGGAGGTTGCCTCTCTCCTCTCGGGGGGTATTGACTCAGGCGCTGTCACTACCTTTGCTGTTCGTGCCGGCCTGAAGGTGACGGCCTATAGTGCCGGCTCACCTTGGGGAAATGAGCATGAAGAGGCCCAAGAGCTCGCGGACTATCTGGGTATTCCCCTCGTCCGTCTTGAGCTTTCATCGAAGGACCTCCTTGACGCGGTTCCCGAGACCATGCGAGCTTTGGGTACCGCAGAGAGAGAGCGAGTGGACATCCAGATCACTCTGACGGCCTTGATGCGCAGCGGTCTCATCAAGGAGAAGCACATCCTCACAGGCTACGGCAACGATCTCATGCTGATTGGTTTGCCACCCGACTCTGCTGACACCGACGTCTTGATTCGAGATATCATCACCGAGGTTGACCTTGCGCGTCACAGCGGCGAGTTCCAGGACTTTGTCGCCGGAACGTGGGGAAAGAAGCTCTCTCACGTGTACTGGCATCAGGACGTGGTTCGGACAGCTCTGGATATTCACCCGTCTTGTAAGGTTCATGGTGGCCGTGAGAAGGCCTTCTTCAGAGCTGCGATGGAGCAGTTTATACCAAAGACTGCTGCTTGGCGCAAGAAGATCGGTATTCATGTCGGAGGTGGCATGCAGGGTGGCCTGGACGCTTTGTTTGGGGGGCTGGATGGGAAGGTTGAGGTGTATAACAGAATCTTCCGCGCACTTTCTGATCAGACTCTGGCTGATCCGTTTGGTTCTATCGACCATCTGGCTCCTAGATCGGAGGAATCCGGAAAATGAGTCTAGAGAGATCAAAGACTTGCATTCAGCTAAAGATGGCAGGATAGAAAATTAGAATATTGTGCAGTGGTAAGATACTTGGAATTTCGAGCTTTCAAGTTGTGTGAGTCTGTTTCGTAGTGTCATTTCAGTAGGTTGCATAATTACTGTCACGGGCTAGAGCCCGGATTGATATCTCCGGCTTCGCCGGAGCAGTTACCGAGATTCGGCTCCGTTGGACCCACTATTCTGCCGCAGTACGCCGCCTAACCCGGCCTGCTTCACCGCTGTTAGGTGCCTACCCTTGTAAAGTCCTTTCTTCCTTCTTCAGCTTAGAATAGTCAATCGACGGCACCTCTACGTTGAACAAGCCTAGGGGCCAACCCCTTACATGTTGAAAAGTTCTGCGAAGTCGCGTTCGAAAATGAGTGGAGCGACGAGTGGTTCGCTGAGAACAGCAGGACCACCTTCAACAAGGACGTCATAATTTATAGCGAATATGACAAACAGGTGTGGAGAGAAGATTTCGAGTTCGTCATCAAGGTCAGCATTCAGTCGCACAAACAGATTGAACCGCAAGGCGAAGGCTCGGACCTCAATAAAGCCTTGAAAAAGCTCCGAGAGGACGTTTCCGTCTGTGAGAAGGAGTTTGGTCATCTGATCAAAGATTGTGAGTTGAGGCCTCATTACCCGACCTCCATTGATTCTTACAGTCTACTAACATAATACAAGGTGAATGGGTTGGGAAAGGCCCCAACCGTCTGTCTCTTCCCGCGGGAGGAAGTCGCCCTAGCCTATGCATGGTATGGGAGCTATATGCAGATATAGATGATTGAGAACAGGTGGTTTAAGACTGATTTACAAGAGAAGCGCCGTATTTAAGTGGTCTGTCAATAAATGCTTTGCTTCTTCTTTCCGCATAGCTTTCATTCATCTCTTCTTCACCTTTTAGCCTTTGCAAGTCGAAAAAGAGCGACTCAATTCATTCTCCAAGATTGCATCGCTTGGAGGAATTGAGATATTAGTCCTTATTGATATGCCTGATAAAATGTTTTTGAGCCTGGTAACCCGCGCAAATGCGGTTGTGAAAATCCAACGTGTTATTCAGAAGTCGATCAACGGTACTTGACGCGATTCTTTTATCCGACGATGTCGCTGAATACAATCGGCGCTGAACACACTTATGAAAGGGCGCACTGCTTCTTACAGCGAGAAGTCACCATCATTACAACGGCTGCAGTCTGTCCCTTTCAACTCCACGTGGTTATGTCACGTAGTTCAGTGACTTACGTAAACCCGCTGGTTATTCCGATTCTGGGGAACGTGATCTATCCCACCGGGGAAGCTTACTGAGTAAGAAGAATCCCCGAGATTAGAATCCGCTGGGCTTGAAGCTTGATGATAATCAAATCGATCCAATCAATCGGCAGGGACTAAAAACAAGCGGTGACCGTGAGATCCAAGGCAATGGCACCTCACAGGGATCAGCTTGCCGGCTCACATGTAAACAGATGAACTGCATGCTGATCGAGGAAAGATAAGACGAGCAGAATACATTCACGTAACGAGAAGAAGCGCTCGCGACTCATGAAGGCCTTCCACAATCAGCTAGATCCACTTGCCATAGAGCGGCCCGCTCAGCATGCAATGTCGGCACTCTATGAAAGCTGGAGACACAAGCTTTTTGACACTGACCACCTGATATGATGAGCTAGGACTTATACTTGGATCGAAATGAGAGGCAGGTAGATCGTGAGTGGGAATCCGTGAGTATTCACCCAACCCAAGCTATACTGAGGTGATTGGGCATACAAAAATCGCGACTGAGCGTTTAGGTCAGTGAGTCGGACCCCTCATTACTCCCCGCGTTGATATGGAGATCGATACATGTTCAGCTTAGTTCAGCCGGGGTAGCCATGTCGTTGTGCGCAGTCGCTGCCAAGCCCTGACTCGCGATGGAGACAACCGATAACACATGGGCCCCTATCAAAGGCGCGCCCATTTCATAACTGAACGGTCGCCCTCTTCCCCGCGAAGTCGCGTTTTGTTTGCCAGCGTTGTCTTTCCTTCAGAAAAGCATTCCTTTTTGCAAAATGGCGCCGGGACGACAAGTGCAAACGACCATCAACTACTTTGATGACCCTGGGGTGCCTTTGGTGCCCATGATCATTGGAGGGTAAGACAGCAAATGCCAAATGAAACTTTATTGAGGCTAACTCGACACGATAAGTCCGACTCCTGGAAAGCCCCAGCCCAAGGTCGCCATCCCTACAACCATCACCGACGTCACCGGGAAGGAGGACGAGTTCACGCTTGATGTCCAAGGCTTTCACTATGTGAAGCACGAAAGTCAGGTAACCAACTGGGATGACGATGAGGAGATCAAGCGGGTGAACTATCCTGAGATGGAGAAGCTATGCTGGAAAGTGCTGCAGGAGACCGACAACCTGTAAGCCAAGCTCCTTTGCCTGACCCTGTCAATGTCGCTGTTGCATGTATTAAGCTTTCGGCTCACACATCTAGCCCCAAACCCTCCGAGGTGCACATCTTGACGCACATCATCCGCCGCGGTCCCAAGGACAACGAGGGTCCCAAGGGCCCGGCACCGCTGTACGGTGTCCATGTCGACCAGTCGTTTAATGCCGCTGAGGGAGTTGCCCAAAGATGGCTTGGCGACAGAGCCGCAGACCTTCTCAAGAAGCCGCGTTACCAAATCATCAACGTAAGACCAATCCTAAACCGGCTTGCCTATCTTGGACTAACAGGAGGCAGATGTGGCGCCCAATTCGTCCCATCACTCGGGATCCTTTCGCCGTCTCTGACGCGCGGTCCATCCCCGACTCAGACCTGGTCTTCGTGCCCGTGCGCTTCCCGGATCACGATACAGAGGCAGTTGAGGTGCGGCCGCCGACGGACTCTCCTCACAAGTGGTACTTCAAGGACAAGCAACAGACCGATGATGTGCTCTTCTTCAAGCAAGTTGACTCGAGCAAGAAGCCGGGAGTTCCTAGGAGAGTTCCTCACTGCGCATTCAAGGACACTGAGCTTCCCGAAGGAGAGGGAGAACCGAGAGTAAGTATCGAGGTTAGAGCCTTTGTGTTTTACGATGAAGAATGATAAACGAGAACGAAGAATTCCAACAAACACCTTGAAAGGGGCATTGTTCCAAGCTCCAGTGCTTCAAGTCCATCGACCTGCCTCAAAGCAAGTCAGAGACTTGACCTCTTGACCAGGGGATGTAAAACCAACAAGCGAAGTAAGGTGAACGTGATTAGCCCGCGTGTATCTGCTGCGTCAATAGTCGTCCCACTTGGCGTCCGTTTCCGGCAACCCTAGGACACTATGAGCTTGAGATGAGATGGACTTATCCGCGCCGCTCACGTCGCACGATATAAGATGACAACACAGCTCCTGAAGAGTTATTTTCCAATCGCGTAAATGTGTCCTGACTGCTGGCGAGGTTTGCGTGTGAGTTGTCTGACGTGCCGCGCCCACGTATGGATCCGCCCTTACCAACAACTTCGTCAAAAGTGGAAGTAGTACTAGGTACCTGCTCATCTTTCTTTCGAGTATAATACACTCCTTGAAGGTATAGGTATTGCTTAGCCTTGTAAACAAGTAAAACGGCCTTACGAATCGTGAGGAAGTCGAATTAAAATCGACTCAATATCTGGGGCAAGCTCTCTTTCACGGGGCACTTGGCCGATGCCGCGGGCAACAAACACTCGGTAGTTGTAGTGCATCTAGCCTATGGCATATCGTGGCGCCTTGTTTGTATTATGGCTATGCACTCTAACTAACAAATTCCATCTTTCTCCGTAGCTCATCTTTCTCCTCCATCCCCGGCTGGAGGCACCCCCTACGCGCTACACATCAATCATGCGGTTGGATTATTTTGGTCAAGAGCATAACCCAAGAATGCAAGCGGCAGATCGTCTACTCGTCATCGTTGATGTCGATGACGGTCTTCTTCCACTGGCGGGCAGGGATCTTGCGCTTGAACATGATGTCGATCTCGCGAACGGAGCGTCCCTTCATCTCAGGGATGTAGAAGTATGCAAGAACGAAACAGACGAAACCAGTGGCACCCCAGACGTAACCGCACTTGCCGCCCAAGTTGACACCCTATTTTTATCATTAGCGTGCTGTTACACTTCGGGAAGATGGGGGAGTAAGCTTACGGTCGTGTTAAGCATGTAAGTTGCGAGGAAGATGCAAGGAATGTTCACAACGTAGTAGGCGGCACGTCCAATACCGGTCGTCAAGGGACGGAGGCGAATAGCCGATGTCTCCGCAATGATGACCCAGGAGGCGGGAGCAGGGCCCAGTGTGAAACCGACAGAGACGATGAGACCGAGAGAGGCCATCGCCAAAGACGACGCAGTAGAGCGCTCGACGGATCCGGCAATACCAAGCGCGACCAGGAAGACGACGTTAATCAAAGAGCCCCAGACGTAGATGGTTCGGCGGCCAAGGTATGTCGTCAGAATCCAGGAAAGCATGACGAAAACGGTTTGCAGGGCGGAGGTGATAAGACCGAGGGCGAAGGCAAGTTGGGAGCCGATACCGGCCTCTGTACACACGTCAGTATGAAATATTCATCGACGACCTGGAACTTATGGTAATTGAAAGTAACTCACGTCTGAAGAAGTAAACGGCTTGGTTGGCAATAAGGTTACCCGTAAGGTTCTGCGCAGCATACACACCACAAACGATGAGGGTGCGGTATGTGTCAACGCCTCGGAACAGCTCCAGATAGCTAGGGTCCTTGACGGTCTTCTCGAGATCAATAGTGCGGCGCATCATGGCAATGGACTCTTCGGCATTGGTGCCGGAAGCACGACCCAGGCGTCGAACCGACTTCGCAGCTTCCTCAAGGCGTCCCTTACGAACCAGCCACCAAGGTGACTCCGGGGCAATGAAGAGGAGGATAGCGAGAGGGGTGGGGAACATCCATTGAAGAGCAATCGGGACCCTGGATTATTTTCTGGTCAGCAAGGATGAATTAAATGACGAGGGTGAAAGAATCACAAACCTGTAGGCACTGGGGTCGAGCTTGCTCTCATACACGTAGCAAACACCGCCCACGATAATGGCGCCGATAGCCCAGAACATCTGCAGCATCTGGGTCGCAGGGGCTCTGAGTCTCATGGGGACGATCTCACTGCAGTACGCAGGTGCGTTGGCGATGAAAATGCCCCAGGGAACACCCTCCAGAAGCTGGCTGACGAACATGACCGCGAGCGAGTTGGCGAAGTAGAAAACAAAGATAAAGGCGTTCAAGAACATGAGACCAGTGATTGTGGCCCAGCGGTATCCGATCTTGCTGGTGATGGGACCGGCGATGCAGACACCAATGATGGCACCAAGAGGACCGCCCATCTGGAGCGCAGACTGCCACGATGCCTCGATTTGCCATTCACCGTCTTTGTCTTTGACACCGAATGTTTGCTTGAACTCGTCCATGGCAACGAAAGCGCCCATGAGGAAGACGCAGTAGGACTCCATAATCTATCCGTGATTGTCAGCTGCAGCTCCCCAAAGCGGACGCGTGCATAGAAGATCGGATAGCTTACAATGGTCGTGGACATGATGAAAGCCCACATGGAGGCCATAGGGTAGAGCTTCACGGCCTCCAACACTCCCATGTTGAACTCCGCCTGCTCGGCCTCAATGGCGTCCGCCTTGTAGTCCGCGGGCTTCGACTTCTCGTCGAGATCGGCGCCATGGTTGATCTCGTCGGCATAAGCCTCAATCTTGGCGGGATCGCCGCTGGGCGACTTGGAGTCGACGGTGTTGCTCATGTTGGAGATCGGAGATGTTGGTTGGCCGGGTCTGAGGAGAGAGAGCAGAAGAGGAGAGGAGGAGAAAGGGAGCTGGCGATGGGCAACCTGTTATTAAAGGTCTTGTCTCAATCGCCCATGTCCAGTCCCCTCGCTTACCCAGACCAGTCTTCTCCCCAGCCAATACAGACGAGGCAACTGGGATGTCAATCCCACACGCGCAATCTGGGCAACCCCAAAATCCCCAGCGCCGCTAGCCCCGGCTCCCCGCAATGCCCAAAACGTCCCACAAAACCCCAGAGTGTCACCCGCCTTTTTCTAGCGCCGGATATCGGGTCTTGATACAACGAGCTCGGTGGAGAAATCTGTTGTGCGGCGACGCGCTCCAATGGGGACGGCGTCAGGGGGTTGAAAGCGGCGCAGCCCGTCGATTGGTTCGTCGCGTCGTACTAATGCGCGGGCACATTACTGGCCCGGCAACTCCAACTTCATAAAGGGCCGAGTTGGGGTAAATCGCGGGGGTGTTGTCGGCCCTGGATGGCCCGCGTGTTGGAACAATGGCACTCTCCCTCCCATGTGACCCGCGACTAATTACTGCCGAGTCTGTTCTTATTCACTGCTAGGACGCAATTGGCAGCTAATCCCGTCCCTAGGGACATGCAGACAGGGGGATCCCGTTCCCAGGAATGAAGAGCGTAGGACAATCCTGTTCCCATGAACATGAAGGAGGGGTAGGGTTCCTGTCCCCCGGATTCAGGTCGCTGGAACTAGTGCCCTTCCTGGGAACGAGGAGGACGGGTGAAATCTAGAAAACGCGAAAGCTGCTGGGCCGCATGGCTTTTAACAGCTAGCACAGAAGGTCATTCTTGGTCCACATGCGCTCCGGCAATCGGTCGATCTCGGTCCGACAACTTCACGACTCAGCACTGTTGGTAGAGAGAACACACCACATGGCAAGCCAAGGGTGGCATTGCAGATGTCAGATGCTTGTATGGGCTCGGCGTGCGTCGTTTTATCCGCCTTCGTGGAAGCTTGTCATGTTTCATTTGTTGTTTTGAGACAACAAGTTCCAATTGCCTGTTTACCTACCTACCTACAGAGACCAGCCAAGATACATGGTCTGTTGAAAAGAAATTTGGACGTACCTATACCTGTGTGGTTTCCAGCGCTTTGGGACGAATGCCGTAGCGTGAAGTAACTCAACTCACCTTTTTCCTACAACCCTTCCAACTGTAGTCTTTTGAAAAACTGTTTGGAACCTTCCACTTCACCAACTTCTGACATTTTATCAACCTCCTCGAGTGACGTCTCATCTTCCCGCATCCATCGGGACCTCAAACGAAGTTTATCAATAAACTCGTTCCATCCCGGTTGCCGTAATGTTGTCGGCAATGAGAAGTCCTTCGAATAGGACATTTTTTCGCAAGTGATGTTTCTCCAACCGTCCGATATTCCCGAAGCCTCTCGAAGGATGTACTTGGTCTGGAAGTATGCCGCATCGTTGAATGGAAACCCGTCAGCCATAGTCGAAGACGCGCGGAGGATCCTTGTCAGATCAGTTAGATACGTTCTGCTCGACAAAAGCCACTGGTTCTCAGATGTGATGCAGGTCCGCGAACCAAGATATCCTCCGTGTCCATGTAATACCAAGTTTTGGATCTTGCGAAACCACGTTGGCGTCGACGGTGGACAACCGCACAATTCCTTCTTCAGGCGAAGGACAATGTAATCGACGGACCAGCTGATCCGGAGATATATTCGAGTGGGGCAGTCGTCTGACTCTTCAGAGTCAATGTCTTTGTCGGTGCTGAACGACTCACTGATCTGAGTCTTAGGGCGAATCTGTTGAGCCACGAACGCTGACTCATGATTAATGGCCGTGTCGATCAGCTCGTAGTACCGCCGCGATGATTCGTGAACATGCAACGTCCAAGCATTCCGTCGGTTGCGTATATGAATTCCATCCCTCGGTGACCCAAAAGACCATCGATCGACTGCTGTCGAAGAACTCCCTTCACGAAGATCGAATCTTCGCGGCTCCAGGTAGAACTCTGTCCACACCATCCATCGAATCTCCGGAGGGAGAGACCTGAAGTAGGTGAAAGAAGTAAGCGTCTTTGAAGAGTCCATGGATGGTGGAGCTTGCGATACCGAAATAGCCATTGTGAGATTAACGATCGCAGATAATTTGGTGTAGATGAATCTCAAGACACGCGGGGGAAACTGAAAGTTTTTATACCCCCAATCCGTTTTCAGAAGTTTTCACAAAGTCCAATAGGCTTTGGTACATCTATGGACGCCAGCGAGGTAAATTACCTTGAAGGTCGAGGGTTCCGGCCAGTTGAGTCACTCGGCGGACGCCTGGCGCCCACCACACTCGGGGCCTGCCATCAAGGTCACAGCCAGGCATCCTTTCAGGACTTTTCAGTTTAGGTAGGCAACAGGACCTTACCTGCACATCGCCCTTCAGTTTTGGACATTGTGTTATTAAGACCAGATGTAAATCTGAGAGGATTACATTCTATGGATATACGGAATAAGTAATATAGCATACTTGGCACGCACCCATACAGAGGTCGTTTGATAAATAGCCCACCCCGATCCATTAGTAGATGGGGAGAAGCTGGACAACACTGCAGCCTAGAAGTGGTCTCTGGCCAGCTCTGAAGAAGCTCAGAGCCACAGCATTCTTCCTCTTGCATGCCATGAATCCGCCGTTGGGACTGGCCTCTTTCGGGTAATCCAGGCCGTCAGCCGTGACAGTAACCTCAGGGGTGCCACCCGAGCATTTCAGCTCCACAGTGTTTGGGCTCGGTACTGTCGCGGTACCACCAGGGGTAATGACCATGCCGGCAGAAGGGGAAGACTCGTCACCGAGATGGGCAACGCCAACCGTGTCGTCATCGGTGCGGAAGATGGTTCCTTGACCGGCCGGTGCAAGAACAGTTTCGGCCACGCAATCGGCTTTGGAGACGTAGCTGAGCTCTTGACCCTGAACATTGGGACCGAGCTCCGGCGGGAGGTCGGGGTAGGTCATGTTGGCCCAGAGGCGGAAGCCGTTAGGAGTATCGGCTCTTCTGACGGGGACGTGGGCCGCCGTCACGGCGGCGACGATGGCCGTGGCTTGGATGAAAATTTTCATAATCATTTGACAATGATTCAAGCTGAACGGCAATGAAACTTTAATCTAGTAGGAGCTGCTTGGTGACAACGTTTATTGTTCTGCGTTGATTTAATGAGGTTAGTTCTCCTCTTCGACTCGAAACCCGGTCTTCTTATACCGATCCCTTTCTGAGTGCAACGTTTCTCAAAGCGGCAGCGTCAAGTCCCTGGGCATTCCAACAACACGCCATACACGCGATTTCAGTTCTTCAATTACCTAACAATTTCGCAGGGCTCATACAATGACAGGCTCGTTCTTAAACTGCTTATGATCGCCCACAAAGGATTGATGCTGTTCCCCTAAACGTCGTTCAGCATTCAGGCACCGCCCGATAGTGTTAAGCGGGCCGCCTCCTACCTCGGATCCTTCTAACAAGCCGTCTTATGTGCAGATAGTTAAGATGCAGTCTCGAATCACGGCTGATGGTAGTAAATGACTGCTGATCCGAGGTTCAGCAGGGCTAGTGCTTAGGTGATACGAGTCCGAGTCAACTTTGCCTTCTACAGCAGGAGGGCTTCTTGATATCAGACTGTCAATGCATCTATCAATCTCCAGAACATTCCAAAATCCCACTTAGCACAATGTTCTTTTGTTAAATCTCTCTATGAGGTCTCAGTCTTCTTCTACTTTGGCAGTTGAGGAGAAGCCTATCACCTGCGCGATTGATCATGGCTGGTTGTCAGATGTTTTGCTTCGACATGTCGCTTATGCTTAGCCTGCAGGGAACAGTCCGAATGTCTCGTATTTCTAACGGAGCAAGACATGCATTCGGACCTATTTCGACATAGAATACAGCTGGATGTTGCTGACGTAGGAACATTACTCGGACTCGGGAAGATGCGGTGAGCCCACCGTAGGCCTGTCATGGGTGACTTCAGACGAAGCTTGCTTTGAGTGTAGATGGCAGAACCTAATCGACATCAAAACTCTGTGGGTGTTATTAGACGAACACCAGACCTTTTGATACATGTGCCCTAAATTTACCAGAAAGCTTCTCCTTGGTTAAGCTGGGATTGAGATTCCATAGAACACTTGCACTTTGTAATGACTACGAGAATCCCGAATCAAGATGAAGTTGACGACTCCAAGATACGGGTTCTGGTGGCCTTTTGAACTGGACTGGAGGCATAAAACCTCTTCTTGATATCACTCTGGTATGACCAATAGTATAGTATATTGAAACTTTAGTCGATTGAAATTTCGGTCGGTGGGATATTGATGTGTGAGAAACTTCGGCCTGCAGCTCAGTCTTAGCGATCACTGGGAAGGGCGCCGCAGCTTCTGGTCAGCGCTAAGATGCCAAATTTCAATTAAGGTACCTAATCTACATGGATCAACACCCATAAGTTCGCAATTCATCACCTCAGCTGAGAATCCCATAATCCAGAAATTATCAAGTAAGTCCGACACGGCCAATCTTATGTGAAATACTTCTAGAAAAATGTGGGCTACGCTTCTAACCGTTGCTCAAAATGGGATGTCTACTAGGGAAACAATCCCCACTTCCACGGGGCGGAGCGCTATATCAGCATATTGTGGAACCAAGCAATATCGACAAGAGCGAGCTGCTTACAAGAGCATCTCAAAGAGTGCTAACTGTAGCGAGAGAAGTTCAGAGGAGTAAGCCTCGAGAATAGAAGATAAAAGGACGGCTTCTCCTGCTGGATATCTAGTTCTTGTTTCTAATCATCCTCAGTAACAACACAATCAACACTCCAATCGCATCACTACAACCAATACTATCAATAGTTCACACTATCATCCTAAACAAGACTCTTAACTTACTACTATACAACATATCCCTAAACCCTATCCATCAAAATGCAGCTCACTAACCTCATCCTCACCTTCGCCGCTACTGCCTCCGCCATCGACGTCTACTTCCACTCCCAGAACGACTGCAACGGCGCCTCCCGCCGCTGGAACAACGTCAACCCGGGGACCTGCATCAACGCCGGCGCCGGCACGGGGCAAATCCCCTCCATCGCGTGGCGCGGCGTCCCGACCAACTGGCGCATCACCTACTACGGCACACACAACCAGCAGTGCACCAACATCAAGACTACGCATATCAAGTCCAACGTCGTGTGGACGTGCATGTCAGGTGGCTACTGGGGTGCGCGGTACCAGTTTACGAGCAAGAAGCGGGCGATTGGGATGGAGGAGGAGGTGTGCTTGAAGGGCGAGGGTGAGTGTGAGGGGAGCTTGGGCCCCGCGGATGAGATTGTTGCGGAGGATGGGACGATTTGGGAGCTGAAGGGGCTGAGTGAGGAGGAGATTGAGGAGTTGTATGGGAAGGTGGTGGATGGGAGCGAGATTCCTAAGGAGTTTGAGGTTCGTCGCCGCAACGTTGGGGCTTAAGAACTTCAGCCGCAAGTACGCCACAGTCGGAAGGATCATCATGTATGGCGGTTTCATCACCCCCACCCCCGAGGCTTAGAGATGCCAAAATGCCTTGGTCAAAGTATCTTCTAGATCCAGAGGGAATGAATCAACTACAATCCACAAGGCCTCCTTCAAGACCAGGTGGGATCTCTAGCTTGGTCCATCCGCTTCTTAGCCTATCGCGAGAACTCTTCTTCCTCATCCAAAAGATTCGTTCTATCAAGCCCATTGACGATCTGACTGGATCTTTCGATCCATCCGCAAACGCTCTCATTTTGGAACTGGAGAGGAAGATCTCCACACCGCAATTCGATATGTCTCCCAACGCTGATGACGAAGGAGATAGACTCGACGCCGGTACCCGTCTTGATCTGCTCACCCTCGCGGAGGCATAATGTCCTAGCCGCCCTAATCCTTCTATATCGCAGGTCAAGAGCCCATACGCACCGGCTCCCGGTGCTGGCTCGTCAGGTCATCGTGCTAGTTGAACGGATACCTCCTGGGAACCCGGCGGAGGCGGGCCTGACGTATCCACTGTTCTTAGCTGGTGCGGAAATTGTCTCGGATGACCTCATTTTACGTTGTGCTACGAAGCTCATCGTCATCAGGAAGCGTGTCAGGTTTCTCAACATTCAGGCTGTGTAGGAGGTGCTGGAGGCCGGTATTGTCAATTAGTCGTACTAGCCCCGAGGATGTGGTTGAGAGGGGCTGAGACGCGGGTGGTTTGGGTACGTCAGAAACGCTGCAAAATGAGCCGCAAGTGTCGTCGCTCTAGAGAGCGGGGGTGGGCTCGGATGAGCATGGAAGAAGGTGTCAGTCGCCGATAAATCATCTCTGATCGTCGATTTCCTGGATTGAGATGTCGACAGACCGCTGAGCCGCCACTGTTGAGAACGACGGCATCAGAATCAATCTTCAGAACGCTAATGGAGACAAGGGAAACATATCCGTTTGAACCATATCCCTTTGAACGTTGCAACTCGTGGGTATCTAAGCGTAACGAAGCTCAAAGGATGTACAGCTTCCCCTACCTCTCAGTCGGGATGACGGGTGGCTGGAAGATGCGGTCAAGCTGGGTACGCATTGGGCTGGTCAAGGGGGATTGGCCAGTAAATGAGGAGCAAGTGGCCAAAGTAATGCCATTGGCGGGATAGCTGAGGCGTACCAAAAGATACTTAACTCATCCTAGGTTACCATCGCTGCTGGTGACAATTAGTAGCTATTAACGAAAGCAGTATTTCCAGACTTTGACATCTTTTTATTCTGTGTTCTCTCAGCCCTGTATGACGCATTCGTTATGGTTGTCATACCAAGTCATATAGTGATGATATCTCCTCAAGCCCCTCGCACATAGGAAGCCAATGGACAAGCTCCTAGACCTGAACTCTAGAGTCGAGGTCAGGCCGCACTCTTCAAGGACACGGACAGCCGCTGGTCGAGAGACCGACAAAATTAGAAGATAGTAGATACGACAGACTCTAACTCGCTTAACCCCAATCAGTACGGCATCAAAAACGTTCCACGGCTTCCGTGGCCCGAGATTCAGAATGATCCACAGACGTTCCATTATCTAATCAGATTGATCACTATCGAGTGCTGGGTCCAGTGCGATGGATCTAGCTCGGGGTGGGGAAAGAGAGTCGGCTGTGATCGACGTACTTCGGCGCCACGGTTCCACGTGCTGAGTGCTTGCTCAGGCTTGCTTAAAGCTGTTGAATGAGCAATGGCACCTATTGCGCTGGTTCGTGAACCTTATGCTGGCATCCTCAGGGTCAGAGGAAATCTAGTCATCGAATGGGAGCTCGAAAGAAGGGTGGAAGTAAGGATCCATCACGCAGGCGACGATTCCCGGAGCTGGACTTTGCGGTCCCGCCTATGTCCGGCATCCCTCCGGCACGGCGTCCCCTCCTCAGCGGCGCCGACATTTTTATCGGATCACGGCATCACCAGCGCCGTGCTGTTTGAAATCTGATCTGCAACGTGCAGGTACCTTAAATGACTTTCGGATCTTCCCTTATGCTCGGCGCTGTCAGTCGGAGGTGAGAGATCTCCTGAGGAAGGCATCCCTGGCACAAATGTAAAGAAAAGTCCTACCGTCATCATCGAACCGGCGGATCGAGTCATACGTTTGATGATTTGCGTGATGTTAGTTGGCGCATAGCCAGCACAAGCTGATAAATCCACGTGAAAAGGGCTCCACGAGATCAAAATCAAGCTCATGGAAATCCCACCGGCGTGCAGTCTTAAAGATCTTTAGCTTGATAAGGCCAGCCGATCTCGGTGCAGGGAGACGAGTCGACGGCCCCTTTCTCCCTCGTCGCGGTGGAGTTTTCGGCGCCGAAGTCTGTTCGTGAGACTGTAATAGCCCACGTGGGGTACCTCAAGCCTAAATTTTCGCCGTGAGTGACATGTTCAGCCTCGGCGGTTGTGAGTGCGCCGGCCGCCGAAAGGATCCAGTCCACCTCCTGAGTCCCGGACCCGTTTCGACCAACAACAATCAATCACAGCGGGGGCAGCCGCGCAAATTCGCTACGCGAGGCGAGATATGCAGCTGGGCTTGGTCAGATTCAGATCCATTCGGTGCTATCGGAAACCGATTGGATTGCTTTTCGTCACAATGGGGTGTCTGTTTGCCTGAGATCTGGGTGTTTGTTTTGTCAATTGGACATGGGATAGGGGGCGGTGGGCCGTTAGGCACACCTGGACTGGTCCGATGTAGATTCACGGCGCGGAGCTACCATCTGGAACGTGGGACCGCTGACGCCTTTGATTCTTTTTTCCAATCTTGCCGGTCCGTTTGGGCTGGACTACTTATTCGCCCCTGTCCCATTTGGATCTCTAATTCTAGGGACCTTGTTCTTTAGACAATTCCGCAGTCAAAGAGAAGCTCACTTCGACCAACGTCTTCAAGCTATTGTGAACCTGTACAACATCTTGAATATAGACAACAACTCCAGACACACAACATGTCGAATCGACAACACATCTCGTCCCCCGCGGACTCCCAGACAACCGTCGAAGACCCGCAGCCCTTCATGCCCGACACCAAGGCCGACCACAACCCAGACAGGACAGACTACGAGTCCGAAGGCCAGCAATCGACCCTCAACCAAGCCGTCGCCGACCCGGAGAAGGGACATGGAGGCCCACCCGTGAAGCCGTCATATCCCGGAAGCGATGCGCCAGATGGCGGAGCAACCGCATGGCTTGTTGTTCTCGGAGCGTGGTGTACTAGTTTCTGCAGTTTTGGATGGGTGAACAGTACGTTGCATCGCGTGGAACCTTGCATTGAGCCTCATTCTTGGGCTTGTGGCTTTTGAATACTAACGTGTGGCTTGGCGTAGGTGTCGGCGCTTTTCAGGAGTATTATCAGAATGACTTGTTGAGCAACTACTCCCCGAGCACAATTTCTTGGATCCCTTCGCTACAGATCTTCTTTATGATGGCCATGGTAAGTCTCTGACTCTTTCATGTCGCTTGCATTGTTTTGTTCGCTGACTTGGAGACCACAGGGCCCTGTCATTGGCACACTCTACGACAACTACGGCCCTCGATGGCTCATTTTCGGCGGCACGATTCTCCACGTGTTCGGCCTCATGATGACCTCCCTCGCAACCCAGTACTACCAGATCCTCCTCGCCCAGGGAATCTGCTCTGCCATTGGTGTCTCCGCCATCTTCCAACCCGCGATGAACACGATCCACGGCTGGTTCAACATCAAGCGCGGCGCCGCTTTCGGCCTTCTCTCGACCGGCTCCTCCATCGGCGGCATCGTCTTCCCGATCATGGTCACGAGGCTCATCAAGCAGGTCGGATATCCCTGGGCCATGCGCACCTGCGCCTTCATGATTTTGGGGCTGCTCATCATTGCCAACTTGACGGTCCGCGCGTACCACCCCCCACGTCCGCAAAAGGTCACCAAGGAGATGCTCCTGCGCCCGTTCAAGGAGTTCGAGTTCGTTTGCGTCGTCATTGGTTTCTTCCTATTCACATACGGCATCTTTGTCCCGATCAACTACATCCAGGTGCAGGCCCTCGAGGCAGGCATGAGCCCGGACTTGGCGCAGTACCTCGTCGCTATCCTCAACGCTGGATCTTTGTTTGGACGTATCTTCTCGGGCATTCTTGGTGACAAGATTGGAAAGTACAACATCTTCGTGGTGGTCTGCTACTTGACCAGTGTCTGGATGCTGGCGCTCTGGATCCCGGCGAACTCGGATGGCGCGCTGATTGCTTTCGCCGTGCTGTTCGGTTTCTGCTCGGGCGCGTACGTGTCGCTGATTGCGCCGCTGGTGGCAGCCATCTCCCCGTTCCAGGAGATTGGGTTCCGAACGGGAATCACCTTCTTGACGAACTCCATCGGAGGACTGACGACGAACCCGATCAACGGTGCGATCCTGGCAGGACCCGGCGGTTGGGTCGGCATCAAGGTGTTTTCTGGCGTCTTCTGCATTGCGGGGACAACATTTATTTTGATTGCCAGGATGAAGAGGACCGGTTGGAAGGTATTTGTTGCTTTCTAAATAACGGGAGAAATGGCTGGAAGTTTGGTATCGACGAAGCACGCATGCATATGGAAAGGACATAGCATCATCAACATTGGCATTGCATTATAGACATCTCCCATCTTGTACTTTATACCCTCACTTATTCTTAATCATGGCGTGGAAAAAGACCTATGTCTAAGGCTAGCCGCTAGTTTGTCAATATAGAAGGCATCTTGAGTTGTCATATATGATTTTTGATATCCCGAATAGCTGTGAGAACGTCCAACCTTCACAGCAAAAGCATGTCTATATTCCCATTGGCTCATTTCATTGCCCATTTTCCTTCATGTCAAGATAAGTCCGTGTTGCAGCTTCAATGAAGGCTCCGTTCCTAGTAGAAGTATGATCCAACAATCCTTTGTTGACTAAATCCGTGTCGCTCACCAATTTGCTGAAATGGGTTCGTTCCGATTTCCAATGCTAGAATCTCTCATTCCGTGCTGTCTGAGTTCAGTGAATGCAGACGAACAGCGTAGAGTTGACGAGAATGAATATCAATCACTCGTCGTTCTTCATATGATATGAAAATTCTGTTTTTCTACTGTTGTGTGCAGAGAAGCTATAAAGGTGAACATTTAGTAGAAACGGTTTACCGTTGAGGTTCTCGTACAGAACCTTTATCGCCATTAAGTTGAGTTTACGGCCAGCCAGGTGGAGCTCGCCACGTACAGGACTTGACCATGGAGTCGGCGACCCCGTCCCAAATTCCACGTCAACCCTTTATGGCTTTCCGCCTTGATGACCATGCTTTCCCAAAATCTTCAGAACCCTAAGCAGCAAGATTTTCGCCCGTCTGCCTAAAATACATCAGTCCAACGAGACTTGTCTCCCTCCCAGCGTCTGATTATTCTCGCCTTCTTAAGTTACAACACCACGAGCTCTGAACCATCGTCGAACACAAAAAGCATTCAATATAACATTTGCATTGTATTATTCAATACTACATTCGCCACCATGCCGCCAACACTTTCGTCTCGCATGATGATGGGCCCTGTGGGTACGCCACATTTCGACCCCAACACGTCTCAAGAGGAATTCCAAGATTCAATCATCGTCGCATGCGTATTGGGATACGCCATGATCGGTGTTCTCGTCCTTGTCTGCATCAACAACTTCCGTTTAGCAGCGCTACCAGCCTGGTACAAAGCTACAGAACGCAGGACAAGAGACAAAGCCCTCTTGGGTTTCTGGTACTTTGCCGCCATCTTCCTTTGGCCCTCGATTCTCCCTCCATGGCTCGTATGCCGCCTTGGCTTCTATTTCTCAAAGACTTTTAGCAAGATCAGCAACAGGAGACGCCAACGAAACAATTCCACTTCGAGGGCTAGGAGGGGCATGGACCTCGGCAGGTGGGAAGACATTCCACTTGACGGCATCTCAGCCTCCAGAGTGGTTGAACAAGAAGATTCGAGGGATAGCAGAGAGTGGAGATCAACGACACCTAGGCCCGTTTCAAGTCGTTCAATATCGCTACAAACGATTGAAGAAAGGATCGCCACTCGCTGCATACAAAGTGGTGCAAATGCACCCTCGACCGTTCCGTCCTTTCAAACATCGCGCGCAGGATCGTCTAGAGATCAATGGGAGTTACAGAAACTGAGAGCAGTACCGCATCAAGGTCGATAGCCGATGGTAGGCAACGAACGTTTTCCACCATTTCTCTCATACTTTCAGCGTTGCATCGCAGAAAGCCGACATATTACAAGCAAGTTAGGGTCTAATATTCTCAAAATAAAGAAATAATTATTACAACTTTACCTGATAAGTGACAAACTGATTGTGTGCACGCTGCTCGGTGTCATTTCCATTAATAACTCTGGCTGACTATGGCAAAAGAAATAGGTTGTTACACTGGGTTAAGGCCAGCAAAGACAAAAAGTTGCGCCGAGGGGGAATCGAACCCCCGGCTCCCCGACGCTGCTGGTTGGCAACGGAGAATTTTACCACTAAACCATCGGCGCCTCTCATTGATAAGGGCTGCTGAACTGTACAATATGTGGGACGCATAGGCTTGTACATTCCTGGTCCTGGGAGTCTACGGAATCCTAACACTCAACGCTAAGGCAAGCAAAAAGGGAGAAGGAGAGGAAGAGGAAGAGAGAAATGGGCAATTCTGTTATGGGATAGATAGGCTAAGTTCTGAATCATCTGAGGGCCTTTACGTCAGGGTTGACAGCAAGGTCTGGTGAAGCAGCCTAGCTTTACTGTCTTAATCATCAAACGTAGTTGGGACTTGTGCTCTAGATCAAGAACTATCGCAAACTAAGCCTGTGGAAAATCGCTCCATGTATCCATCACTATAAACTTTCTAAGGGGAGTCCCGCCTCTGAACATAGACCTCGAGCCCTTCCTGCACCACAAAAAACGTGGCATGAGCCTTCAGCGGCTGACTTGGGTGGACCAATTCAAACTTGAAGTCTCTGAAAAGCCGTGGTACAATCTTGTTGATCTCGAGCAGTGCCAAATTACGTCCTATGCATACATGGCTGCCTCCGCCGAACTAATGATGCTTGTCAGTCTACCATTCTTCGTGACCTTAAGCCGAAGGTGCTTACCTGGAACATGTATCTCTCCATTTTCTTGGCATTGTCAACTTCAACCAACCATCTTTCCGGCCGAAAGTCGTCCGCATCCTCGCCAAATGTGCGTTTGTCCCGGTGCAAGACCCATCCGTTGACTGCGATTTCGGTGCCGCCAGGGAAGAAGTGCCCGTCCAGCTCCGCGCCTTCAGGGGGAACAACACGCGTAATGTTGAGCCCAACAGCAGGCCGCACCCGCATGGCTTCCTTCAGGCAAGCTTGGAAGTACTGAAGACCTTGGGCCTCACTCCATGGAATGTTTCCTGTGGCGGGAAGCACACCGACATCGACAGCTTCAGTGATCTCATCTACTAGCCTTTTATGAACGTCTGGTGAGGATAAAACGTGCCAGAACAACGACTGCATAGTCGAGGCAGTGGAGTCCGAGCCGGCAAAGCTGTAGTATCTATGTTAGTCTTACTCCAGCAGTCCAAGAAGGTTGATGCGACTCACATCGCCCCATGAGCAACAGCGAAGACGTCGCCCTCGGTAAACCTCTCAGGCTCTTTCAGGTGCCCCTTGATCAGACTTGCCAGAAGATCCTGCCTTCCGTCATCGTTCCTCAACTTACCCTCACTCTCCTTGTCAAACGGTCGTCGTCTCTCCATCTCACTTAGCGCGATTCTCGTGATCGGAGCATTCTTGGTGTCCAGACTTGGCACAAGCTTCCAAAGAGGGTTGCGACGGAGCAGATGGTCCACCCAGGGGATTTGACCAACAATGCCATTGTATGCCTGTGAGCGATCTATCGTCGCGATGGCATCCTCGACGTCTTTCCCCTCGGCTAAAAAGCCGAAGCTCCGCGAGAAGGCTACTTCTCCCAAAACATCAAATGCGAAGTAATGCAACCACGCTCCCAGGTCCACGGACTTATCTGCCTTGTATTCCATAGGCGCCGACGCGAATCCGCCAAGCTTCGCCACCACTAGATCGATGGTGTCGTCAATAAAGGGGCTCAGATGTTGCATCGCCGCCATGCTGTAAGGCACGTTGGCAACCTTCTTCTTGCGCGCATGAGCCTCCTCGTTGACCTCGGTGAAGATGTCCGGGTTCTCTGGCGGAGGGAATACTCCGTAGAACGCCGTCTTGTGAAACCTCTTTCCAGCGCTCAGAACATGTCTCGCAGCCTCCGGTGAGGCGATGGATACTTCGTTGGGTCCGATGCGGACGACGGGTCCGTACTTCCGGTGCAATGCAACATGTTGTAGGTGCGAGCGGCCGGACGCGGTGGTGATGACTTTCCAAAGACGGGTAGTCGAAGCGAGGAACGGCCCCGGATAGCTCCGGAGGGGGGAGAGGTACCGGGTGCGGAGGACACTTCCGATCAAGATCACAGACAGAATGATATGCCAGTATTGTCGGATGAAAAGACCGGCCGTTTCGGTATAGGTGTGGTTCCGGTCGTTCGGGTCTAGGGCGTCGAGCGGAGAGTCCATGATTGGGTGTGTATGCGTGTGTGCGCGCGCGAGTGAATGACTAGGTATGCTCTAGGATGCGTCGTTACCAGCTCTTGGGGAACATTGACGTCGAGAACAGTAATGGTGGCAGACGATGTCACTATCCAGCAGATTGCAGGAATCAAATGCAAACTTCGGACCTTCGAGGACGGTGGCAGCTAGATATCTCTATGCGGTCCGTTTACGATCCCTTCGGACTGCTTCAGACACAGGATCAATTTACGTCTCAACACACGTATGCGACTCTGATCTCGTATCACTCTGGAGGCCGAAGAACGTTATTGACATCACCGGCCTGTCTAGCTTGGCCTAACAGACGGCATTTCCTCACAATAATAGCCAGAGACGTTGGTTCGGCGACACAAATGGCCTCCGAAAGCTTAATAGCCAATAAAATAACTGCCGATGGACCAGAGGTCATGGCGAGGGCGGGAGATGGTGATGCGGGGAGACGGACGGTGCGGAGTGGCTTCGTCACCGGGACATCCTGGAAAGGAAATCGTAAAGGGCTGGGAAATGCACTTTTTACTTACCTAAGCGGTCGAATGTGCAACTGATGCGAGAACGATGTTCAGGCAGGCCGATACCAGTACGTAATGTCGATGGAGGGCATCCAATATGAGATGGCAAAGGGCGATCATAATGTCTCGAATCAATCCAGGGGCTGCTGTGGTGATAGCAGTGTTTGTAACCACCACTTCGTACGACTAGAGGCATCTTCACATATTTGCAAATTTCGAAATGAGAAGGACGCGCAATGTGTAGCAGAGCAGGACTCCCAGCTTGATTAGACCATCATCTTACAGTCGGGTACGGAAGTCTCTCGGCGATTCTTGGGATATCGAACTTTGTCATTCAGACGGATACCAAGTTCATGGTATGGTAGCTCTCCAAACTCAAAAGTATGCGGCAACCTGCATCATCAGAACGCCCGTCACGGCCTTAAAATCAAGCAACGACGGGCCGGCCCCATCATGTTCGGATTGTGGGTTCACTGCCGTATCACAGCGGAGGCATTCAAGCATCTCCATTTCCATCCACGGCCAGACGAGTGAGACCTGACGTTGAGACCAAGAGCCGCATCGACGCAAATGCGCCGATTGCCAAACCACTATTTTCCCTCGAAAAATGGCCTATCAGCGGAGATTTGCGGAGATGCAGCGGGATCTCGACGGGAGACAGGGCACGACAGATCGGAAACGGCCCGGAAACAATACGAGTACTGGGGCATCCCGCTGGCCAGAGCACGGATTCTCGATTCACTGACGAGTCAGAAACTCTTGTGGAGTACGTAAAGCAGAAGGGGCAACAACAGCCGCGCAACACAGATCGAAAGGAGGACGATGTCAGCGGGAGTGTGTTGCCGGGTGAATCGCGGGACAAGACACGACGGGCGCCGCCGCTGGGGCCTTTGAGAAGTCCCGTCTTCACCCGCAATCCCGGGGACCGCGGGGGAGAAGAAGGCGGGAAGAATGGAGACAAGTCTGCAGCACATGTATCGGGCCGCGGGATAGCCCAAGCTCCCTGCTCTGGGGCGCGGAGCACAGAGAACTGAGCTTAAGAGCGTGTTCCACGTTGCGTGAGGAAGCAGACAATGTCGGTACTTGGTGCTAGAGCAATTCACCAGAGCACTAGCATAGCCTTTTATGCACGACTCTGAGGCTCTGTCGAATCAGCCATACGCGCACATCGCAAACAATGCGAGTATGCTGGATCCTGTATCGTCTGGTCTCAGCAATCTCGTCAGAAGTTACGGGAAAAGCATAGCCTATGGCCAAAGCTACTCGAGCTTCTTGACTCGTATCTATGGCTGAGGGGTGATGGCTCTCTGGACTAGTCTGCCCTGGTATGTGGACAATTCAGCAAGTGAAAGAATATGGGTCGAGTCACTTGAAGGTAGCAACACTGACAGAGGATGCTCATTTATGCCAAGCGGAGTCGTCGTCACGAGGCAGATAAAACGGGAGGAATGGCTGTCGATGTTGAGGAACAACGCCAACGGTTACAGCCTCATTGAGACATGGCTTCTAGAGGTTCGCCAAGGGATTGATTGGGCGGTAACGGGCTATGATTAGCCCAGCACGGAGCAGCCCAGACTCAATCAACGGTTAAAATGGCGTTTCTAATTGCTTGCGGCACACCTCGGAATTCGGGCCAAGACCACCATCTCCAGGTGAATGTCACCGAGGTGGTCGATGGGCGCGGAGGGGACATTGGAACATGGGTGACCGGATTGCGGAACCGCAGGCCCCGCTCGCTCGAAGAGCGTCCGAGCTGTCCGGCACAGCCAAAGCATGATATCCAAAGAAGCAGGAGGGGGGGATGATCTGCGGCCAGAAGCAGGGACTGCTCAAACCTTGATTTGGGTGGTATTTCTCTGCGTGCGTGTGGACAAGCGACAGGATGATGGATGGTTCTCGTCAAGTAGATATGAAGTATGCTAATTGTGCAAAGAGAGGGAGAGACGTGCACCGTAAACGAGGCGAATCGGGTTTCGTGGGCTGCCAACGGCTCCGGGATGCTCCCAGCAACGTTCCGCCAGCAGAAGAGCAAAGTGAGAGGAGGGCGAAGTCGGGCTTGACAAAGTTCCCTGCAGGGGGTGTGCGATGGCATCTCTCTCAAGCTCCCTGCAGGGGCAGTCTCCAAGGGAGTGCCCTAAAATCTGGGGTTAAAGGAGGTGCGCCTGGCGCGTTCATAGGGCAGACCTCGGAACTTGGCTGTCCCTCTGCAGCGATTTTTGCTCAATGACTAGAGGTGGTCTAACAAGCGGGCTGGACCTTCTCGCAGTCTGTTTTTCTGCTCGAAGTCTGGCGGCGGCGAGTCAACCTTGAGTCTGCCCAGATATTAGGGCCCTTTCAGACGGGGCAAAGGATGGATGAACTAGGAGATGATTTACGGAAAGATATCCGGAGTGACATTGTGTATCAGAAGTGGGATTCTAGTGGCTTCTGTCAGCCGGAGTGGGAAATTGCCATGTTCGGCTTTAACTGCAAGCTGTTAAGCTGAGGCCCTTGATGGCCTTATTTCGTTGAGCAAGATTGACGTCGGGGGGCAACGGCTTGCGCAATCTCGATGATGGAGTTGCGCCAAGGCGTACGGATACAGCCGCCTCGTGATAGCGATATGCCACATCGCCTCATTGACGCAGCAAGTAGGGGCCAAGGAGTCCGAGATGGCGCTGTCCGCCTGCCAAGAGAACGACTGAGTAACGGTGCGACATCTCCACCGGGGAGCACAGCCTGTCTGCGATTCGAAGCGGATACGCGCGTTTCCAAAAGCCTGATGTCGTGACATTTAAGCGACGGAAACAGGTAGGATTAGGCATCTCGATCCGCTTCTGCAGTGCTTTGTGCCAAGGCTGGGATTGAAGGAGGTTGTGAGGCTCATTCAACGTGATCACCGCGCGCGAAGCTGGAGAGACAGCGGGGTTGACGGAATGGAGTCATTTTGTTTCGTGCGGCCTGATGCTTGCCCCAGTCGTGACCGCTAGCATGTGGGCAACAGCCAAGACCCATGCCGTTCAAGCCGGGGATGCAACGATGAAGCTTTCAGCGGACTGCCCGTCCTACTGTCCTTTAACCCAGAGACGCCTAGCGTCTACTTTGTCAGGTACATGGCGAAGGTTGTCAGTTGACATGCTAAGGAGGCGGGGCGGAGGGTGGAAAAAGACTATGGTCGACTTCTATGTGCCATGTCTTGAGTCTGTCAGAGCCATGACTGACAGTAGAGTATGAAATTGCCCGGTGTCAGTAGTAATCTTGTTCCAATCTAGAGTTGTGTGTCTGGGCTCCGTGTACAATCCAGTGTGCTTGGGCTAAATCCAGCAACGTTTGGGAGTGCTATGTAGGGGAGATTATTTTTGGAGGATCAGAAAGCTCTAGACTCGCCATGCTAAAGATTCAGCGCTGATCGAGATAAACAGAGACGACGCCAAGACGTCGGGGGCCAGTATTTGGCCCTCCCACGTGGGATAATTAGGAGGGAGCAATTTGCTTCCGGGCGTGGACGTGGTCGAGGTACGACTCAGTTACCGCTTAGCAAGCATGGCTTTACATGGCCTCAGTTTGTCCAGCAGCGTGCCATTGATGTCTTCATCCATGTGCACATCCTGTTCTTCTCTATCAAATTCAAAACCGCTAAGTGAACATCATCAAGGGCTCATGCAGCGCTGGTCAATTAGACAATCTTTAGCAATAATTGGGCACTGCTCGCCTCGTCCTTGCACCCTGGGAGAATCAACTTCAAAGCGCGGGCACCCCTGAAGGTGCATGTGCTCACAGCGGGCCCCAAGGCCTCACTTGCAGCTGCGAGCCTGCGACAGACCAGGACAAGCCAGGCGGCTAAAATGGGACTGGCTCTGATTGATGAACGTGGCAGTCTGCAGTGAGGGATGGATATTTGGAAAAATCTCAAACGGCAAATAATGGATCAATGCTAGATTCTAAGTAAGTAGGTATCCATAATCTCGCAGGTTGGAGAGTGCAGCAGACATGATAGTGCTGCACAGGAACAATAGGCACCTGTCTTACATACAGCAAGTAGCATGTGGGTGGACAACGTGCAGTCTGCAGAGCGCTGCAGCAACCTGCAGGAACTAAGTCCCGGAAATCCGCGGACTCAGATATGCATGCCTGCGTCTCTGAATAGAAGCGAATCAAACCCGGGACATATCAATCCAAATCAACTCGACGACGCCTTGTCTCGCTATCAGCATCTCCGAGACACCGTGCCAGTCCCCGATGGCACGTCCGGAAGAATGACAACGAACAATTCCATGGACGGACCGAAACAGAGACAGGAAACAGAACAATCCAGACCTCCCCAAGGCCCTGAATATGATCACTGCCACCCCGCTACCTTTCCCAGCTGCTGAGGATGTACAAAGACATGTACTTTGCGCGCGCCCAATTGTGCCCCAGCTCCTGTCACTTTAACCCGGACGCGGGCCCGGGAGCTAGGCCGGAAGCGCCACATCAGGGGTCTTGTCCACCCTCAGCCATGTGCCTGTCCAGTGAGATGTGCACATCCATTAACAAGGACGCCTTTGGAGCCTTGCCATCCTTCCTGCGCGCCTCAGCTCACAACCTTAGTAGACATACGTATGTACAAGCGCAACAACACATCGACCAGTTTTGACTGAACCTATCAATGTAGGTAAGTAAGTATGTAAAAGCACGAATCGTACCAGAGTCTCAGAGGCACACTAACGCACTCAACAATCCGAGGAAACAAGTTGTACGGGTCGTGCCCTCCATGCAATCGAGATGACATGACATCAAGCTGCCTCGGTGCTAACGCCAGCCAGGAGGAGCCGTTTTCCCTGCTGGGGAAAACGGCTCCCAGGCCTGGGCTTGCTTCTGCTGCGTGCCATTCTCGAGTCACACCGCCTATGAAAATGCCCAATTCTGCGTGGGCAGCCAGAAAACCACCGACTGGAAGAGCAGCGGACCAGCATCCCGTCCATCTGATCTCCAATCTCGTCCAGCGCTTCCCCCAGAAACCAAGGCCCCAAAATGCCTCCACTACCTCTGCTCCCCGTCCCAGTTCCATCGAGAGGAGCCCAGTCCCCGTTCGTCAACAGCATCCATCCACCCCTCCTCTCCTTCTGCTGTTCTCCTCTACGCGACGGTTGGCCCCTCCTTTTGCAGTGCAATGTCGCCCTCGCTTGTGGTTCTCTTTGGCCAAGTGAACATCCGTGCGAGAGCATAGAGCATGGGAAAGGTCAAAACAGGCCACTTTTCTCGCAACGGGCGTGCCCGCAATGTGGAATGCACCGCCGCGACGTTTCAGGGGGGGCAGCAGTGTTGCAAGCAAGGCCGCTGGTTGAAGTAGGACGTCCGTTCATCGCCCAGTTGTTTGGTGTATTGTACCTGCTGCAGATGAAGCTGCTACAGAATACATACATTCCTCCCAGCCAATACACCATGAGGAAGAGACAGAGAGACATCTCCTCAACCGAACGTATCCTGACAGAACAAACTCCCTTCACCCATCTTTCGCCTTCTCTTCTAATCTCTTCCTTACGAGGCGCACGGACTGGCGCATGTACTGCCCTTAACTGCCTAGTACCGTACTAGCTTGATGCCCGCATGCGGCCTCTTATCCACCGAGAGGTACTCATCATGGGCGAGGAAAGCCTGAAGTGCCTTGGGAGGAGTGAGAGGAGAGGAGAGCTGAAGGGGCAGCATGATGGTGGGTGGAGAGGTCATCTGTTAGCTTGGGTACTTTGATTCATCCAGCTTCCCCTAGCACTTGCGCATACACAAGATGAAGAGCAACTTGTACCCGCATCAATGTGTCCCTATGATGTTGCGTTGCAGTCGGGGACCCCTAATTCTCGGCGACTCTTTCCTTTCTGTTGTCTTCATCATCCTTCTGGCCACCAAGCGAGGATGAGGGAGGGAACTAAGCTGAGCACACGTCAAGCAGCCATTGCAAGCCAAGCACATCAACCAGCGTTGGGTGCGGTGCCTTTGCCTAATCCAATCCAATATTCGTAGCCGTATCCTACGTACATCCCATCCAACCCCCCGCCCATCCAGTCCATTCCCTGTCTAGCTCACCCACACCCTCACAATCCGCTCCGTTCCCCTAGCCTTGACCTTCTCCTCTCCTCCCCGTCCCCTCCATCAAACCCCCGGTTCCCCCCTCTTCAGGCTCTTTTTCTTCTCAAAAGGGGGGGTTTGCAGGATACATGCCTCTGTACATGCACCTGCATACTTACTTGATTGACTTGAGCACCACCCCCAAGCCGCACCAGACAGACCACAAACGCCTCGAGTCTCCGTCCCGATACCGAATATCATTCCTCATGATCACCATGGATCAGACCGCTTCCTCAGCCTAACTGCTTGATCAAATCCATGCGCGCCATGCCCGAAGCTTATTTCCACTTCTCCAGGCCCCCCCTACACTACCTACCTCACCTTACAGTGTTCCTTCGCACCTTTCAGACAACCATAACATAACATCACTTCTACATCCCACCCTCTCCTCCTTAACTCCTCGGCATTTACGCTACTATCCAACTCTGCCCGCTTCTGCTCACACGTACTCCCGTATTCTTCGACGTCCTACCGCACACACGCCAAACGTCTTCTCTTTCATACCCGCACCACTCACTACGCAGAAGAGCAGTAATCGGCGTTACGACAGCGACGAAGACGACGACGACAACGACAACGACTACGTAGGCCTCGAATTGACGAAACGCAACGAAGGGATTTCAAGCAGTCGCAAACCAGCAAGTCGGACCGAACGACGAAGAGCCCCAGAAAAAAATCAAAGCAGAATATTAATCACCCCCGACCCGCCGACAGTCTCCTCGACCCAGGCCCAGATTTTCCCTGTGTTACTGTGTTCCCCCACAGAACTTTGTCTGTTGGAGCACCTCGAATGGCCTACCCCACCTGACACTGATTCACAATGGTGAGTTCGAACTGCGATTCCCATCATCGCCTATCTCCGTCGGGCGTCGTCCTGTCTTGGCTCGGTGTTTAGTGAACATCAACGTCATCGTCGTCGACCATCATGGTCGTCCATCGTGGCCTTCGCACACATGTATACTAGACCTTGAGGCACTTGGCTGTCCTCCTGTTGTGGAACATCATGAAGAGCCTCACCATGTCGCCGTGACCCCGCTAACGTTCTGTCGTCACACAGCCCGTTGCAAAGGCTTGCGCGCCGTGCTACTACCAAAAGTCAAAATGCACATTCTCGGAGGGTAACCCACAATGCGACCGCTGCCTGATGAATGGCAGGGACTGCGTCTTTGTGCGCCCCGTGCCGCGGTCCGCCGTTAAGGGCCGCTCGAAAGTTGCCATTCGGAGCAAGATCATGGGCCTTAACGGCAACGTACCATGTCCGACACGAAAGCCCAATATCGCCTCGACGACGACGACAACAACGACGACAACGACCTCAGCGAACTCCACGACATCAGCCGTTGCCCGCGTCAGCCCAGCCCCATGTCCATCATCGCGAAAACCCAGCGTAGCGTCCGTGTCGAACCGGAGTGGCAGCCCGCCCGAGGACTTATCATCAGACTCGTCTTCCGACTCAGCCTCCAGTCCACCCTCGAAGATCCTCGATTCTCTTAGCCCGTTTGGAAGCACGCTGGGTCGATTAGATCAGGTGGAACGCTCAACGCTATCGAGGCTGCTACACAAATCCAACTTTATGCAATACTTCATAGGGCCGACGTTTGTGGACAGCATGCAGCTCGACATGACGGTCCACTTGTTCTCCATGTTCGACCAGGGTAAAGACGCCTACATCGCCATGTACAGCGCCTTTGCGGCGACGATGGGATTGGATACAGGGGAGTACGATCCAGAGGCAAACCTGCACCGGGGAGCAATGGCCGTCGAGTCTCTGCGGTCATGTCCGTTGCCAACGCTGAAGCGCGAGGAGCTGCTGCCGTGGGCAGGCCTGGGACTGGGCATCGTGTACTTTTCCAATATGGCCCTCGGCACGAGCGCGGCACCAGTGCGGCGATACGTCCTCAGCCACATCCGTCATCTGCTAGGGACCTCTTTGATCTCCAGCGAGCGGACACACTACATCCTCGTCTTCATGACGGCCGTCGACATCAACGAGTGCCTCATGCAGCGCGAGCTACCAGTCTGTGGCATCGCGCCCCCGGTAGAAGGCCACGTCGACGCCTACCTCGGGCTCTGCATGCCGTTACTGCAGCACATGTACGAATTGAGTAGGATCAGCTACAGCCTCTACCACGACGTTGATGTCGACGAGCAGAAGCAGGCGCTGGATGATGTCGAGCAGGAGATTGAGGCATGGCAACCGCACATCCCGCCAGACTTTACGAATAGGTTCACCACCGGCGAGGTCATCCACATGTTGGCCCAGAGTCGCATCTACAAGACAGGAGCGCTCCTGTTTATCCACAGATTACGGTACAAGTTTGGCGAGAAGGACGACATGGCGTCGGCCATGGCGAAGAGCATCATGTCAGACCTGAAGATGACGATGACCGTGTCGCAAGATACGCAGCGCTGCGTCAGCTTCCCCTTTACCCTCGCCGCCATCGAAGCGCGCGATCAAGCCGAGAAGGACACCGCGATGGAGGCTATGAAGACCCTCATCGACAGCTGCAATACCAAGTACCGCAACAACATGGAGGCCTTCCTCAAGGCGATGTGGGATGGCAGGGCAGCGAGCCCCGGCGTGTCATGGCTGGACCTCGTACCAAACGTGCCGCCGATCTCGGTGGGCGTATGAGAGGCCCATCCCTGCAAACTTTACAACCGATGAATTTTCAACAAGAAGCAACTGTTTTTAACACCAGGCGAGACGGCGGATCAGATATCACTTTTGTTCATGTAACGGCTGAACGGGCTATACTCTTTTGTTTTCTCTTATCTACAACCATGTATGACGCAAGCAGATGACGCTTGACGCTGTTTTTCTTCTGTTTACTAAGGGACTCTGGCGACTTGGATGATAGCACCTCGTCATGAAGTCGAGGGCCAGATGGATTTTGTCAGGCGTGCAGTGCGGTTGGTGACCGCGGGTTTATGGAGCATGATCGGTTTTACACAGCATGGCTCAAAAAAGGGAAACGGGCTCTTCACACTGATTTTGCTGTTCTTTTGCTCTAGAGACCACTTGACGGGAATGTTCACACGGTCTGGGTCAAACCTTGGCAGCCCACGGGAAAGGGATTCGGGCGATTGGGACGACGAGCTAAACCCAGGAATTTGTGATACCATTCTCTCGTTTCAATATCGAATACAGATCTCCACAATTGCTTTGTGTTCAATCAGTCATGACCGCGCTTTAGAAACACCATGAAAGAAAAACTCGTGATCGGGCTCAACGTCCGACCCCTCTTGGCCCTGGTGCCTGAGTACCACGATAATAGTGCCCAAAAGGATCTACACACGCTGCCCGCACGTTGATTTTGGCTATGGTGGCACTTTGGTTTCATGCCAGCATCGGTCCTTGGGTGCGCCCAGACGTCGCATGAAGTAGGCCCATGTGCGACGGTGAAAACTTTCCTTGAGTGCTGCTCACCCTTCCCACCACACACTACCTAATAGGGACATACTGGCGCCCTGCAAAGGTTATGTTTCTTCTGCGGGTGGCTGGGGACTGGAGTACGAGGAAGAGTGTGGTACGGCGACTCGTCCCGCATTGGATGGCACCACATGGCACATGCTGGGCAGAAGTCGCTGTTTGCGTTTCACTTCACATGAGGGAGGGACCTTTTTCCTTTGACGACTTGTCATCTGGTCGCGGGGCTAGCTAATAGACGGTAACAAGTTCACCCAAAGACAATCCTTTTTGGCAACGGAGATGGGAGCAAGATCTGGATCCACCAGAGGCTGAATCTTAGTTTGGCCGTCGTCTTATGAAGTCGTGAGATTCTCGTAGAGATGGCATGAAGCAAGCGGCCAGCATCGGAAAACACCGAGCTTCTTCTTTCGGGGCCCATTACCAAAGGCAGATATTCGCATCCGGATGGAGGGACTTGGGCCGTTGATGCAACATATTTTACTTCTCCGGTTTACGTGATAACGTCGCAGTTGAATATGCAATAATACATCGCTTTAACGACCTGGATGGCAGCGCGACATTCAACGATGGTCGGGGTCCCTGCCACACGGGAAGGCATCGGTTGAGTTGAGGAGAAGGATGGTCGGGGAGAGGGGACTTTGTCGCGATGGAAAAGAATCGACGATTTGGGGCGGGGCCGCAAGTCATTGCACTGAGTCGGTCGGGGTGATCCCGCCATGTTTGCGATGAGACGCGGCCAGTCTCTCGGAGATTTGATTACAATCATCCTTCGTCGTCGTGACATTTTGGGTGTTCCTGGGAAAGATGAACCTTAAATTCGTCGTTACACGAGAGCAGCGGTTCGTCGACAAGCCATGCCTCGCATCGTGAAAGGGGTTATTAGGCAGGCAAGTGTTGCCGAGGGATCTCATCGCGACGGTGCGTCTCGACCCGCGGAGAAGGTCGATGCGGCGGTATCGAGATCCCACCGGTTTGATCGTAAAGTGTTCTGCAGATTGAGCGTTGCCAAAGATAGGATTCATAAGCATAAAATATACGGATCTCGCAGATTGGCCGGTGGGAGAGTTGCCATGAACGATCTCACCGTACGGAGGAAACTGCCTGCTGCTGGTGCAAGATAGTTACCCAGCGGGTGGCAAGGCAGCCCTCAGAAAGAAAGAAAGAAAGGGTCCAGATTCCCGCCCGTCAGCAAGAAAGAGACCATAGACATCAGACACGTGGAGGCGGAAGTTGGCAGGGTGTTCGACGCATTCGGGGACCACGGGGAAGCTTAAAGCGGTTGTGAGAAAGCTTGTTGACGGACGCTTGCGGACGGAGCGTACTCCGAGCCCATTCCAAAGGTCCTAGCGGGCGTTCGAGCGCTGACGAGGACGATGAATGAATCCCACACGCAGGGCCCCAGGGGACTGGACTTGTGTGTGACTGACGTGCGCACATGTTTGGCGTAAGGGGGGTGGCCTATCCTTCAAGGGGGAAGGATTCTCTCTCTCACTCTCACAGACGCACACGACTGATTCAGTCGCCGCCCGTCGCTCTTTAAATCCGAAATACGCGAGCCATTCGGGTGGAGAAGTGGCTTCGGTCTCGGCGCTTCCATGGCCGCCGACGCCGAGTCTGCAATGTCATCGACGTAGTCTCAGTCCGCTCGCTCATCTTGGAGGCGGATGGCGATTTGCTGTAATCTGTTCAAGCCCCCCAGTAAGTCAGACTGTACTGCGTGTTATCAGCAGAGCCAAGACGGATTCAAATTCACATTCTGTGGTGTGGGAAGCAACGGCCATGTCTGATCCGGCCCTGTCCACCACCATCGGTTCCAACGCCATGGGCCCGGATTCCTCCTCCACCCCGACGGCCCCGCGACCCTCGCCCGCGGAGGGCTCCGAGACGCCGCGCCCGCCAGGCCAATCACACACCGCCGCCAGCGGCAGCGGCATCGGGGGAGGCAGCGGCCGAAAGATAGAGCGCTCGTGTAACCTGTGCCACCGGCGCAAGATCCGCTGCGACAAGAAGTCGCCCTGCTCGTCGTGTGCGCGCGGCGGCTTCCCGTGCTTTTATCCGCAGGCCGGGCAGCCGATCCGCCGGGTCCGAAAGACGACCATCGCGGACGTGGCCAGCCGGATCTCGGACCTGGAGAAGACGCTCACGGCGGGGGTGGGGCGGGAGCAGCTCCGGGTCCAGAGGTCGCCGCCGGTCGCGTCGTCGTCGGGGGCAGATACCCCGGGGCTGGGTGGTGTCTCGTCGGGGTGGGATACGGGGAGGTCTGTCTATGACAGGCCGGCTACAGCGCCGTCATCTGGGTCTCATGCGAAGAGCCCCGGTGACGAGATTTTGGTGCGGAAGGGGACGCAGAGTCAGTACTTTGATGAGGTGCTCATCTCACGGGTCATTGAGGAGGTAAGATGATGCGCAGAATGCTTGTCCCTGCCTGATGAACGCGCGACTGACGAGGTGACTCGAAGGAACATGAGATCCAGTCAGTATTAACGACGCCAGGGAGCGACCCAGCTCCGCAGGCGGCGCCATCACCGTTCAACCCCATGGGCATCTTGTCAAGTCCAGATCTCAAACTAGATCTAACAGAGCTACTCCCGCCCAAGTGGGGTGCGATTGAGCTGTGGAAGAATTACGCTGAGAACATTGAGCTGTGTAACAAAATCATACACAGACCGACGGCGGAAGTGTTGATCTACACGGCGATAGACGACCCCGCCAATGCTTCCCTTGAGGCTCTGGCCCTCATGTTCTCCGTCTTCTTCGTGTCCACCATCGTGCTTGACCCAAGTACGATCCAGAAAATCACCGGAGAGGATAAAGTGACAGCCCTTCACCGATACAAGACGGGTCTGGAGCAAGCATTCGCCATGGCCGACTTTCTGGAGCATCCCTCTGTCAGGCTTCTGGAGGCGTTGTCTATCTACCTGGTGAGTAGCCTTTCGCATCACACCCATTCTCGTCCTAGCTAAGATGATACTCTCTAGGCAGCCCTTCGGATACATAACCCAGGCCGCGGCCTGTGGACCTTAAACGGCCTCGCCATCCGAGCCGCGCAGTCCATCGGCCTGCATCGCGACGGCACGCGCCTCGGCCTCTCCGTTTTCGAATGCGAGATCCGTCGCCGGCTCTGGTGGCATCTCGTCGCCCGCGATGGCAGGGCGTCGGAGGACTACGGCATCCAGAACCCGACCTGCTTCAACCTCAGCGTCGGCGTCAACTACCCCTCCAACCTCGACGACAACGATCTGTACCCCGAGATGAAGGAGCTCGCACCGCCGAGGCCCGGCTGGACGCCTATCACGCTGGCGCTGATCAACATCCAGATCTCGCGCGCTTGGCACCGTCTAGCAGCGATTGCGTCCGAGTGGAAGGAGAAGCCCGTGCCGGAGTCGGTGCGGACGCAGATTGTGGATGAGCTGAGGGAATATGCGGAGGGGTTCTTGAGGCACTGTAACCCTGTCATTCCGCACCAGCGGCAGTGTTTGCTCGTGGCGAGGTTCATTATTCGGAAGGTTGATATGGTGACGAGGCAGCAGTGGCTTAACTTGGAGCACCCTGAGGCGAGAGAGTCGTTTGCGACTGAAGAGAACTTGTTGCAAGCGTTAGGGATCCTCGAGGACGGGATGAGCCTTGCGTCGGATGAGTTGCTGAGGCCGTATCGCTGGAGCATGAGGGCGTATCCGCAGTACCACATGATTCTATATGTCCTGTGGCACCTGTGCGTGAAGCCCGAGGGGCCGAACGTGGAGAGGGCATGGAAGGCGTTGGAGTACTCAATGGACCATGTGAGGCATGTTGGCACTGGGTCGGGCCCGGCTGCGAAGATGACTGTGCTCGAGGCGTTACGAGAGAAGGCTCTGGCGATCCGTCAGGGTATTGCTAGTGGTGGGGAGAAGGAGAAGGAAAAGGAGGCGTATCCTACACCTGGAGCTACCGATGAGAGGTCAGAGGTTGAGGGCGCGGAGGGTGTGTTGGACGGGATGAATGGGATGAATGGAGTTGATGGGATGGATTGGAATACCGTCATGCAGGACTTTCCGGATTGGAGCACACTGATGACGGAGTTTCAGATGGATGGACTGGCTTTTCCGAATTTCCTTGACTAAAGATTCCCCTCTCCTAGCCACAATGGAAAGCATTTGAATTGTTACACGCGGATTCAGTGAAGCACATCGTTAATGAGAACTAGACGAAGTGATCCATCCATGCCACTCGCAGCAAGGGAGTTTACGCAAGATGAGATGACTTCCGAGTCCAACACTTATCTGATGCCAGTACTTAGATGAGATCATTTGTGTTCCCAACCAACAGCCAAGTGCCCCTCAGAATACGCTTAGCAAATACTCCGATCGGGATCAAGGGTGCAGAGGTAGCGTCGGGATGTGTCCGACATCACCTCGTCAAAAGGGCGCAGACATGCCACATTCGTGTCTTCATTGTAGACTTTGATGATGCGAGATCAAAGACGGCCCCTGGATTGGCTGCTGCAGAATCCTGAATCTGCAAGTCTGCTATCTTGACCCCATTATCAGCAGCCAAAGCAGACGAATGGTGCGGCGAAGAAGACGGTGCGGGGTGTCCGAGGGGTATCACCATCTCTGGTCGATATTGCGTCAGGCCGGGTTCGGCGCCGACCCACCCCCAACCAACGTTATCTCCAGACCGGAGCCGGTGCGCCCCAGAGTCTCTGGGCTGTTGATAAAGTGTTGGACCCCATTCTTGCAATTGTGTCTTGCATTCGCGTGGCTGGTGTGCATGCTCTGCATTGAGAAAGCTTATCATCGGCATCATGGGGACCAACGAACAGCTGCAAGTGGCCATCGTCGGCGCTGGCATCGCCGGCTTGACGTCGGCCATTGCGCTGAAGGCCCATCCTGGTATCAACGTCCAGATCTTTGACAAGGCCAGGGAGCTGCGAGAGGTTGGCGCATCGATCGCGCTTGGTCCGAACGGGTTGCGGACGCTGGAGAAGCTGGGCATTCACAACGCGCTGGACGATGAGATTGCGTTCCGCAATAAGTCAGGTTATCCCATGATCTACCGGTGAGCACAGTCTATGTTCCAAGCATGAATGGATGCTTATGAGGACAAGTCACTACAAAACGGGAGAAATCGTCTCAGTCGACGAACATCACGGCAATGTCGAGCCACGTCACAAGACAGCCCGCTTCCACCGGCCACACCTGCAACAAGCGCTGCTCAAACACATCGACCCCTCCCAGATTCACCTCAACAAAGCCTTCTCAAGCATCTCAAACGACGAGGTTACGGGGAGACTCAACATCAAATTCACCGACGGCACTTCCACCACTGCAGACATCCTCCTCGGCGCGGACGGCATCCACTCCGGCGTGAGGAGCTTCTACGTGCCGTCGTCCCGGTCAAAGTGGACCGGCTGGACGGCCTTCCGCGCCGTGTACCCCATCTCGCACCTCGCGCACATCCCCGACGTGCCGGACGAGGCAGAGCACTGGTGGGGGGTCGACCGGACGTGGTTCATGTCGAAGCTGGGCCAGGACTTGTTCTGCATTGTTGCGTCGCACCAGAGCGAACCGGACGCGAGCGATGCGCTGTACAAGGACACGGTGTGGAACACGGACAGCGATGTGAATTTGCTCAAGGAGCATTACAAGGACTGGCATCGGCTGGTCAGGGAGATTATCGATACCACGCCGGCGGATTCGTTGAAGGTGTACCCGAATGCCTCGGCGCATGGGCTGGAGAGCTGGGTTCTTGGGGAGGGGAGGGTGACGTTTGCGGGCGATGCGGCGCATGCGCATGGTGGTGCGTTTGCTGCGGGTGGCAGTTTGGCTATTGATGATGCGTGGGCATTTACGACTGCTGTTCAGCATGTCTATCCTGCTGGCGCTGAGGCGCTGCCTTCGTCGGCGGATATTGAGAGAGCGTTGAGGTTGTATGAGAAGACGAGGAAAGCGCATACAGATCGCGTGCTCGATACTGTGCACTCGACCAATAAGAAGAAGGTGGAGAGGGTCGGGGTTGTTGAGACAGATGAGGGACTCAGGGCGAGGATGAAGAATCGGGTTGAGCCTGTTTGGATCCATGAGCATGATGTTGAGGCCGTGTTCAGAAAGGTGCTGGAAGACGAGAAGGCGAGTGAGAGGACGACAGAAGCTCCATCTCCAGTGCAGATAGAGAGTCGGCTTTAGATGTCGCACACTTATAGAAGATTGTGAAGCTCAGGATAATTGTTTATCGAGATACAAATACCCGTTGTGGAGTTTGAGCTGGTATAAGCCTTGGGTCTTGCCTTGAGGTCTTGTCGCGAGCTTATGATCAGCAAGGAGACATACAGAGGTGCAAGACTTACCAGCCTGTTCCTCGAAAGTCTCATTGTTCACTTTCTTTCCTCTCTTGAAGATACACAACTTGATCATATACGAGGTTGAAAAAAGATTGGGCATTGTGAAGTGTGCCCTCCACTCTTCTCTCACTCTCCGATTGTTCATCACATGAAAACAAACACTCACTGCGAAACGAAATGCTTCAGCTTTGGTGAAAGAGCAGTGAGATGATTCAGGGCGGTCCCTGCCTTAGCTGCCGGTGCGGTCCGTGCTAGATCCTGTCAGGGGACCCACAAAGTGCCTCTGATTGGGCAATGGCGTTACTGTTTTTCCATAGCCCCGGGCTAGCCGCCGTTCCCGTGGTGTCCGTGCGCATCGCCCAATGGCAGAGCTTGCGCAGCCCCCACCATGCGCGCCTTCCCGTCTCGTTTTCCAGCGCCCGTCGTCCCTTCCCGCTCGCTGATGCTCTGCTGCGCGGGATGTACCTTGTACCACAGCACCTTCCTTCCTCCCTCCCTCTGAGTCTCCCGTTTGTAGCGTCACAGTCGTCACAGCCGCTCTCCCCCTTGCGAGGTGTCGGCAGCCTGCGTCTCTCCAAGCAAATATCACCTCACCACAAATTGATTGCTCTCTCGAAGGTCGTCTCTCCCCCCGCACCGGCAGCGACTCTGCCTCGCCAGCCCGTGGCATTCGAACTCGCACTCGACCTTGTCGCAAGCTACCGTACCCCGCCGCCTCGCTTTTCCCCCGTTGCGCCCAACGGCTGAAGTCCCTCCGTTCGATTGCGCCTCTCGACATGGCACAGCCTTGCCGCAACTTGGTGCTCCGACGACTGCCATCATGATCTTCTGGACTAATAGGTCCATCTGACATCCACTGAGGTACCCTTCTTTCCCTATGTTCTTGGCTGGAGACCGAAAAATTGACCTCTCCCTTCCCTTCTAGATCTCGTCGCAATCAGGGCACCGCATACCAAGCCCGCCCAGTCCGCACCAAGAACCCCTAGCAAGCCGAAACATATCGAGCGACTCGCCGAGACCATCGACAAGCTGAACGGCGATTACAACCTCGCCATCGAGATCCCTGACCGTACCCTGACCCCGAGACACTCCGAGCGCCGCCGCAAGCACGATGCAGCTTTCGCCCGAAGCGACAAGATTGTGTACTGCATCAGGTTCCACTGCTTCCAAAACACCACTCTTCTCGACAAGATACTGCATGCCTTCCACTTAGAGGCTCGTGCCGCCAGCCAGAAATGGATTCGTTTGTCCGACTGTTACGACCCCGTCCCTGCCACAGCGAGACCACCAATAGCCGAATCTCCGGGAGAGGTGTTGGAGCTTCAAGAGATTCTAATCAGCGTGCTGGAGAAGGCTAAGCCACAGGACAGGGAGGACATTCCCAAGCCAAGACCCTTTGCGCGTGCCCAGAGCGGCCCGGCAGTCTACACTTCCATCGAGGTTCCCAAGTCTAAGAGAAGGCCGCCCGAGGACACGAAGGACTCCCCAAAGAGGGTCAAAGCTAGCCCGGCGGTTGACGAAGAAATCGACGAAGCAATTGCCGATGCTTTGGACAAGGTCCCTAGCCGCTCCCGATCTGCCAAACCTGATTTGCCCTCAGCCAAGTTCGTCAGGGACAATCCTTTCAGCGACATTAGGCCTAAACCTTTGTCGAATGTGCTTCCGCCCCTACGGGAAAGCGTGTATGCTGCTGCCTCCGTCGCAACATCGGCCACCACCAGCCGGGCTTCGCTATTCTCTGCCGCGAATGAACCTCCTCCTAGTACTCAAGAGACCGTTCCAGCGCCAAGCTATGAGGCAAGGATACGAGGACCGGTACTCTCGCAGGAGCCGAGATCTTCTCAGTCGCAAGACCCCTTTCCAGCTTCGTCAGGTCACTTGGATGCTCTCAATGTCTCCTTCACGGAGCATGAGGCCGAGGTGTCTTCAAGGCTCTACACCAAGCCGCCTGGCCATGTACCCACCCCGGGCGACAGCTCCCCCGGTCTCACAACGATTTACTCGGAGATCTCAGGTCTTGATGATCCCGCCCTGTACCAGCCACTTCTGAGCCCATCAAAACGTTCAGAGCCAGTTGACCTCCAGTCCCGGCTTATCGCCACCTGGCGTGAGTTTCTCGGCCCTTGCTCCTGTCACGCTGTGGCTACTGCGTTCAACTCATACTACTGAGCTTCTGTACTGACAATGCCCTAGCCAGATTCCCGGCATGGCTCAACCGGGCTCCTTTTGTTGTTGCGTGGGAGATTACCCGCATCGCACTCCACTGCGGTGCTGACCTTGGTGAAACCCTCATGTCTTACGATGAAACCTGGATCAACTACAATAATCTCTGGAGAGCGCTGCTCGCACACCCATCTTTCGCCGGCAAAGCTTTCCCCGAGAGACCAACAACGGATGCTTGGACTGCAGGTCTGAGTGGCTTCAAGTCTCCTCGAGGACAGCATGTCACTTTCACGGCCTCACTTGTACAGACCAAGAAAGTCAAATCGGGGCCAATATTCTCTTTGACAATGGAGCCAATTGGGTTAGACCAGGGCTGCCGCCTGCACCGCCGGTTTGGATCCGACCGATCTATTGAGCTTGTCATCCCGTCCCCGAACTCTTGGGAAACGCCCATTAATAATCCCAAAATCTCCGAAGAAGTCATTGATTGGTTCTCTTCTCGGCTGCATTATCTCGCCGGCCGGCAATGGCGCGCTTTCTATTCAAGAGATGCAGGGTACAAGACGCCTCAGACCAACGTAAGCCTTGGTCCTGATCCCAAGCCCATCTTTCGAGAAAAGATAAGTCTTTTTGCCGAAAATGGAAACAACTTCCATGCTGCTATCCCCATGAGTTCAATGCCTATGGAAACTCCTAGCGAGCTCAGAGTCAAGCTGGAGGTGCGAGACATGCTCGACTGGCTCTTGCAGTTGGACTGCAACGAACACCAGCCGTACCTCAAATTGTTTGCCCGCATTCAACTTGGACTCAGCAAAACAACCCCGGTTGTTGTCCTGAATCGCAATCAGATCCGTCACCAGGAGAAAGACATGGTTTCGCCAATCGGAAAAGTAATGAACGACGGTATTGGCCGCATGTCACCTAAGCTCGCTCAAAAAATCAAAGACGTCCTCGGTTTGCAAGACAATCCTTCTGCAATTCAGGGGCGTTTCGGCCCTGCCAAGGGTATGTGGCTTATTGATATCAAAGACACTGGAGACGACTTGTGGATAGCGACATGGCCGTCCCAGAGGAAGTGGAATTGCGACTACCTAGATCCAGAACATCGTACGCTCGAAATCAAGAGCCACGCAGCCGAGCCGCGATCCGCAAGTCTCAACATCCAATTTCTTCCTGTCCTAGAAGACCGCGCTGTAGACAAGCCAGTCATAAGGAAGGCCATCGGAGACAGTCTCGTAGATGAACTCAACCGCGAACTAGAAGGACAGAAAAATGCCATGAAGTACCCAGTACAGTTTCGACAGTGGGTGAACGAAACCGCCATCGGTCGGAAGCAACGCTTGATCCACAACAGTGTGTCATTTTTGGCCGGTCTCCCCGACTCCAACGAGGAAACGATGAACTTTCTCATCGACGGCGGCTTCGAGCCTTCCAAGCAGAAGTTCATTCAGGATATCGCATGGAACCTTCGTCGCCAAAAGTGCGAGAACCTGAAGAAGAAGATGAGCATCAAGATTCCCAACTCTGCCTACTTTTACATGGTCATCGACTTTTGGGGTGTGTTGGAAGAAAACGAAGTGCATCTTTGCTTCTCATCCAAGTTCCAGGCCGAATCCTTTTCCGACTCCATGCTGCACGGGTGCGATGTTCTCGTGGCCCGATCTCCTGCACACTTTGTGAGCGACGTCCAGCGGGTAAAGGCAGTCTTCAAACCAGAGCTTCATGCGCTGAAGGATGTCATCGTTTTCTCAGCCAAAGGGGACATTCCACTGGCCGACAAGCTGTCTGGCGGCGACTACGACGGAGACAAAGCTTGGGTTTGCTAGGAACCAGCCATTGTGTCCAACTTTGTTAACGCCAATGTCCCCCCAAGTCCAGACCTGTCCAGGTACCTCAAGAAAGACAAGACATTGTACGAAGACCTTGTGCGGCGACACGGCAAGGTTGCAGCGGTCCCTGCAATGATAAAAGCAGAGTATCGCTTTCAGTGTGCGCCCTAGCTTTTTGGGTATCGCGACGAACTTTAAAGAACGGCTCTGCTACAAGATCAACAGTGTAAACAACAATTATGCGCTGTGGTTAAGCACCCTTCTTGGGAACCTCGTTGACCAGTCCAAACAGGGCTTCGAGTTTACGGCAGATGATTGGAAGAGGTTCCGCCGAGAAGTGCTCGACAGCCACAAATTTCGAGACTTGGATGAGCCAGCGTACAAGAGTGAGAGCTGGTCTGGCAGAGGTAATCCTGCCCACATTATTGACTACCTGAAATTCTCGGTTGCCAAACCGACCATCGATAAGGAGCTGGAAAGGTTCCACCGAGCGATGAATACGCGCTCTAGTTCTAAGCGCGAGTTGAGGTCTCTTCAGTTCAGTAAAGAAGACAACGAGGAACCGACAGCTGAGTACTGGGATCCCGACTTAGTTACGCCACACGATGAGCTTGAGAAGCTGGCGTCGACTATGCCAGTGCTCAAGAAGGTGTTGAAGAACCTGAGGAAGGACTTGATGGTGCTGGAAGAGCAGTGGGGCAAAAGTGTGACCATGACCAAGGACAAAGACGAGCTTCCTCGCCGTATGCTCGAAGTCTACGAACTATGGTGTGCCATTCAGCCTCGGGCAGACGAGGAGCTCAACCCCTTGGCTGCGGCGTATCTCAAACAGTCCTTCAAGACGGAGGAGCACACTACGTGGGCCTTAATTCGCGCCAGTACTGCCTTCAAGTACTGGTACAAGCGAAAGTCCACCCTCCTGTGGCGCATGGCTGGCAAACAGCTGCAGCATATCAAGGCCATGACAACGGCTTCAGGTGACAAGGTTCCTGTCACCGTGATGCCGCACATATACGCGGCCTTGAGGCCTGACAACAAGTTCATCACTCAGGCCGTCTCCAAGATGAAGGAAGATGGCTCCGAATATCCTGGATTGGAATCCGACGGCGAGGATTTTGTGGGCGACGAATAGTGTCCGTCTACACCCCCCATGTCTTTTCACAAAATTCACCTCGGTTGCGACCTTGGTGCCCGACTTTGGCGGCTCCGGTTCGCAGAGAAAGTCGGAATATCTGCCTCATAGAGGTTGAGGCTTGGAATTTTCTAGAGCGTTTCGCATGGATACCCCTTTTTGTTCGTATTTTCAGCAGGATTTGGACATCTCATCAAGGTGTCCTGTGGGAGTTTATGGTAAAGAATAGAGCCCACCTGTACCTGCGTTTACCTTTGAGGCGTATTGCCTGGCAGCCTTACCGTGAGAACTCTGATGCCCATGGGTCGCCAGAAGGCAGTTTGCAAGCCATGCCAGAGAGGTGGCTTCGACATAACTCCGTTGTGTGGTGGAAGGGTATAAAGTCGAAACTTTTGGGCCACACGCCGCTCACCCTCTTTTCCCTCCTTGTCGAACTTTCAGATCTACTAGTTGGTTCTGTCTCAGTACACCAAACAATCAAATCCAACAAGATGTTCAACCCATACAATATGCAGACGTCATTCCCAAGCGAGAACACGGCATCATCCTCTTCGTCATCGTCGTGGCGGAAGGGCGCCGACCCCTCCCAACGTAGCCACGAGACCACGGATTCGATCACATACTTGGACATTCCTAAGCCCGTCAGCTCCATCATGGCAGACAACAGGCGTCTGAACGGTACCCCAATGGACGCCAAGTACACCAGGGACGAAGTCAAGGCCGCCGTCCGCACCCGCAGAGAGAACAGAAAGAACGAGGAACGCTTGAACCAGCAGAGGAAGGAGATCCTGGCCAAAATGCAAGCGGGCAACGGCCTCACACGCTACTTCTTCTCCGTCTTCCCCGACGGCGCGCCCATCCCCGGAATTACGGCCTTGGAGGACTGCGTCCTTGGCATCCGCCATTCCAAGGGCCGCAAGCTCGACACGGAGATCACCGAGGCCGAGGTCTCCCGCGCCCTGGAGCTGTTCGCCGACCAAGTTAAGTGGCACAACGCCAGCCTCACGCCTGTCGGCACCGTCAGCGAGGAGTGCGTCAAGGGCTCCACCGCGGACACGCTTACGATGCGTCTCGAGACCCAGCGGCTGCGACGGAAGCTTTCCGAGACGACGGAACAGTCTGAGGGATTGGTCCTGCTAGCGCGAATTGATAAACTGGTAGAGCAGAGAGTCCGCGCCACAGTAGAGAAGCAGAATGCCGCGCTGTATCCCGAGGCGAGTGAGAGCGGAATCCCCAAGAGGGCTACTAAGTGGCCGGAAAGCCGGTTCCAACATCCCAAGACCAGAGGCGGGCACACGAAGTCCACGACACAGGAACGGATTGAGGCGTGGGCTGCGTCGGAGCGCGCCAATGAACGTGCGGACGCGCGGATCAAGCGCCAGAACGAGAAGACCGCGAAGCAATTGGAGTGGGAGTTGGGCCAGGAGCATGCGGCGACGCTGAGGAAGGTGTTTACCCCGACCGATGAGGAGCTCAAGGGGCTCAAGCGCTCCTTGAAGCCGGAAAATGGCGGGCTTGCCAAACCCAAAGAAAACCGTGGCGACGGTATGAAGAAGATTATCGAGCACCTGAAGGCCGGTTCTGATTCTTGGTCGACCGACGGCAATGACTGTTCCGAGGAGCAGCGTACGGCGCAGCCTCTGTTCTATTCGCCTACGAAGGAGATTCTTGATACTTTCAAGAAGGCCTGGGGTATGCCTCTGATAAAGTCAATGTTCTCCGAGACGTCTCCTCAAGAGACTGACGTCAAGGGAAAGGGCAAAGCCGTCGACCGCAGCGAAGCCGGAGATGAGGCCGCCAAGAGAGAACGCAACCTACAGGCCTTCGAGGCTAGACAACGCCAAATGGAAGAAGATCTTGTCGTCGATAACGGTGACAGTGAGCATTTCCTGTCAGATGTTCTCCATGACCCGCACTGGACAGGTCGCTCCAACCCGGATAGTTTCCTGAGAGGCAGGCCCCAACGTTCGAACGAGACGATGTCGGCGGTGCTGGGGCGCGCTTCGGATTTGTCGGAGCACGAAAAGCAGTGGGAGCGCAAGGAGTACTGGGCCGACTCGGCTGCGCAGATGGAAGTCCAGCTGCAGAGGGTGAAGCGGCAGCGGGAGGAGAAGCCCGAGAGCGAGACTGTTGCTTCGGCTTCGAAGAAGACCAAGACTGAGGCTGAGGCCGATTCCAACGAGCGTGTACGCAAGAACTTCAGGGCCGGCTTCGAGAAGTGGAAGAGCGAGAACGTCAAGCAGGTCACTTTGGCCGAGGCGTATCAGCACTTGTTCAAGGGCAAGGACGGCAATCCCGAGGTCGACCAGACCAACACCCCTGACGACAAGGCCGCCGGGAAGCAGAAGGTTGACGTTCCTTACGTCGCGAACCCCCCAATGACTTACGCGCCACGCCGTCAAGTCTTTCCCACGTCGAACGCCAGGAGTGAGGATCCTGAAAAGGGAGACGCCGTATCCTGCAACTTCTGGGCTTCTCCCGAGAAGCAGCTTCTCAACGCGGAGGCCCGCGACACTTCACAAGAGGATCTCGGTAGTAGCGTCGTTGGTGGTTTGCTTGAGAAGCTGCCTAGCATTCGCACTGCTAAGCAATCGGCCGCGGCCTGGATGCATCAGGGTCCGACGCCGCCCGCGGAGACAAGCGACGGCCGGTCTCAAAGCACAAAGGAAGCTTTCCATGAAATGATGAAGAGGATTAAACGCGGTGAAGAGGCGCAACTCCAGCAAGCGCAGACGGCCGCGAAGGCCTTGAAGGACCATGAACAAGGAAAAATACGATCTCGGGGAAATTTGTTTGGGTTTCATCATCCTCCGCCTCAGAACCCATACGATACATCCTCTTTTGGAGAAGCAGCCCATACTCCGGCGGGCCCCAGTTTCCGTCCAGGGAAGCAGAACGAAACGGAGAAAGCTCCGGGGCAGGAGAAGAAGGAAAGTCGGGGCAACGGGGCTGAGATGCCCTCCGGCGACCGTCCAATCTGGGCGACCGCAAGCGCGTACCCACAGCCTTCACAAAGACATTACCTGACACCCAAGCAGCCTTCGCTTTATGTGGACACCCTTCGCGGGCAGTATGCTCCCATAATCGCTGCGTCGTACGGCTCCTACAATGTTGCCCCGCCGGCAACCGTCTCGACACCGTTCCCACAGCCCGAGAACCGGAACGAAGCTAAGAAGACCCCCGGTCAAGAGAAGAACGGCCATATCTCCCACTCCTACAACCAGCGTCCCTCTCTCGACCTCAAGCATCCTTACCCGTACAGGCCCAACTATACTTCTCCGTACGCGCCCAACTGGGCTGGCCCGTCGACGCCCTACTATGCTGACTGGATGAACTATGCTTCCCCGTCGACACTCAACTACGCTGCCGTCCCGGCATTCTACTCTGCTACCCCGCCGACCAGGCCCAGCTATCCTACCCCATACACGCCCAACCATCCTCTCCGGCACACAGCCTGCTATGATGTCCCGCCGGCACCCGTCCGGACAGAAACGACCCGAGCAATGGCTCAACCCCCCCGGCCTGCTCCTAAGCCGCCCGTCGACTTTGAGTTGGCGTACAACACACTCGCCGCCAAGTTCCAGAACTTGCACATCTCCACCGCGGCGACCGTCCGGGCCTTGAACGAGGACCTGAAGCGGGCTTCCACCTCGGTCGATAGGATGATTCAGAAGATGGCGGAGAAGGAGGCTGCTTCTTCAGAGGCTCCTCAGACTAGTTCTGCAACACGTCCATTGTATCCCGATGTGGGCGTCCCCATCCCCGAAGAGGCTGCAGATAGCGTTGCAGAGGTGGATGACGAGGTCGGGCTATACACAGAAGGGAATGAGCCAATGGGTTACTGTGGACCTTACGTTGAGGACGATGAGGATTCCATGAACCATTACAACCAGGATGATCCACCTACTTTGATGGATTCTGAGGAGGAAGAGTCTTCAGATGAGGACGATGAGGACGAGTCTTCCGATGAGGATGACTCTTCAGATGAGGACGAGTCTTCAGACGAGGAAGAGTCCTCAGACGAGGAAGATGAGGACGACGATGAGTCTTCAGAGGGCGACCAAGACGAATCTTTAAATGAGAACGAGCCTTCGTGCGAGGATGAGCCTTCATACGAGGAAGAGCCTTCACACGAGGATGAGACTGTGATGGAGAACGAGCCTGTGATGGAGCCCGAGCAGGACGAAACCGAGGAGGACGAGCCTGAGCAAGAGCAGTGCCCGTGCCCTGAATGCCAATGCGCCAACGCTTCCTGGTCCCACATCGGCGGCTACGATGACGAGGCCTGCGATGGCGAGGACATGGTCTGCGACTGTGCGGAATCTGACGATACCCTTCTCGACAGCTGCTACTGCGCCACGTGCGAATTGCTCCGCGAGTCGGGAGCTGAAGTCCCCGAGGAAGTGGCGGTGTCGGTTGCCTCCTCCGAGACGGAGGGCGAGGCCGCGGAGGTGGAGATTGACGATGAGGATTACTGCATCCTGGACGACGAGGACCGAGATGCCGAGCAGGATGATGAGTACGAGTGGGTTGGCGAGGATGAGTTTGCCTAGAGGGCTGTGGGTTCTGTAGGGTTGTATGCTGAAGTTGTCAGGAGATCAGTAGTACAAGTCAATAAGTTTAAACCCAACGATCTTCTTGAGTGAATGTGATCGTGGTCGTGACTTTGCTGTGGTTGATACCGAAAAGTTGTGAAGAGTCACTGTCCACCAAAGCACGCAAATCGTGACGTTTCACTTGCCATGAATCGTTCTTATTGTATTGTTTTTCTACTTTTCCTACTTTTCTGCATGTTTTTGTCGTATCCTGGTGGTGTGAGATGTGAAACAGCTCACCTCATGGTGTTGGCAGCCATGGCAGCTGCATCGTACGGAGAAAAAGCCCATAAACCCATAACGCCAACCGACCCATTTCATATCCGAGTAAACCCTTCATGACGCCAGCCATCAGCCCGACTTCGCGGGATCCTGGAAAAAGATGACCTGCACTGTGACATCGTCTCTTACACTACGCGACAGGGGAGGGTACGCGAGGGCGACACCGGTGAAGAGGGTTCTCCGGGCACCTCCCAGGGCGTTCTTGATGAGGTGGACGGCGGCGTTGTCGAGATCCTCGACAACAAAGTTCTCAGGTTTGGCGTACCAGTTAGGCCAGCCGTAGGTCAAGTCGAGCTCGCTCTTCTGGCCGGGGGTGGCGGCGAGCTTGTCCTGCGGCGTCTGTTTTCCGGCCTTCTTCGCCGCGATCCATTGGGAGACGCATTCCACGGCGTCCTTGGACGAGATGTGGTCCCACAGGCCGTCCGACGCGAGGATGACAAAGTCGGGGCTCTCAATCTTGGTTGTCGTGACGACGGGCGCGGCGGTCATGTAGGGTGCCGTCTTGGTCTTGGGGCGCGGGCCGGTGCCCCAAAAGTTCTGGTGGATATGAGTGATGAAGTCGTTGTCCCACTTCCAGCGATGGTCGCCAAAGGCGCGCGTGACTGCTATTCCGAACAGGCGCCCTGATTTGGGATCGATCATGTCAGCCTCCTCACCGGGGTGCTCCTTGGCGAGCCGGTCGAACTCGTCCTGGTTGCGGCCGTTCTGGTCCTTGGAAAGCTCAAGGGAGGAGTACGAGGTGGCGCCGGCGGGGATGGAGCCCAGGACGGCGCGAGAGTCGCCGGTGCAGGCGACGCGGAGGGTGGAGGTTACGGGGTCGAAGATGGAGAGGAGGGCGCAGGAGCCAGCGATGACGGGGGCAAGGACGGAGGTCACGCGGGAGTCTGCAGTCTCGCAGGTGCCGGCTTTGAGGCCATCTACGGCTTTCTTGGCGTTGGCGAAGAGAAGGTCGTCGAGGTTGGTGAAGGCCTTGACGATCGTGGTGTCGATGGTGCTGTCTGGGGTCCCGCTGGGGAGCTGAGATAGAGGGGCGGAGACGGCAGGGATGAGGGCGTCCTTAAGCACGACTGAAGTTGCCCATCCGCTGTTTTGGGGTCAGTAAGGTGAGGCGGCGAAGAGAATTGGGGGACTAACGCGTGACCATCGTAGACTCCGTTGAAGAGCGTCTCGGACTTGCCCACACCCGGGGCCAGGGAGAAGGCCATCATGTCCTCGACGGGGTGGTTGCTCGCGACTCTGGCGGCGTGAACGTGAGTGTTCTTGCCCTCAGCCGTGAATGAGCCGACAAACACATCCTCGCGAAGCTTCGCATCTGCCGTCTCGAAGCTGCCGCTGTCGACGGGCGACTTGGTAAGGGCGTCGAGATCGACAGGGCCGGAAAGCGTGGGAATGGCGCCGCTTTTGCTCGTCTTCTGGTACTGAGCGAGCTGGTACCCGACACCGCCTGCGAGGACTGCAGCGACGGCCGGCAACGCGCGGCTTGACGATTTGGGCTTGGAAGGGCCGCCGGCCGAGTAAAGACGCGTCCAGCGCGGAGCAGCACGGACAGCAGTGCTCGGGGCTGAGGAGAGACGGAGGCCGACTCCGGCGCCCACGCTGGGGCGACACGCAGCGCGCTGCAGCATCATTGTTGCAGTGCAGTGCGGTGCTGGAGCAATCGGGGTCTTTGGAGGTGGGAAGGAGGAGCCGGGGTTCCCTTGGAGGAGCGACCGCTTGGCGAGAGATGGATGCTGGTGTTGGTGTGGTGCGGCGAGGGATGGATGGTTCCCTGTTGCTGGTACTTGTGATGTTGTTCAAGGTTGGTGTTGTTGGTAGGATGTCGCTTTGTGGTGAAGAAGGTTCGGTTGGAATTCTGACACCAGGCGGTCAGCCGTTTGAGAAAAGAAGGAAAGAAAAAGGGAAAGAGCACCCCTTGCGGCAAACGAAACAAAACACACCTCACACAAGGCAGGCCCGTTGATTTTGTCAGAGGTAAGAACGGGTGAGATTTTTGTGGCAGGTGATCGCGTGTCACTGCATTCGGACCCTTGCGTTGCGTTGAGTGAAGGGTGAGTGCCGGGCAGCCTATGAGAGCCGCCTGAGAGTGAGAGTGAGCCTGTGAAGTGAGTGCGAGCCACCTAATAAGCTGTGAGATGCACATTTTCAGTGAGTTGTTTCCCAGCCACGATTTATTTCACTCTGCGGCACGGACCGCACGGCATCTGCCCGCAAATTACTCAGTGAACTCAGCCTCAGTGAATCAAGGAAAAATGAGGGGTGATGCCTCTCAATTGAGGGGAGAACACCTCGAAGGATTCTCTTATCTTGGGCGACTCCTGTTAATGGCTTAGTTGGAGGGTCCCAGTAACTCAGAGAGGGGAGATTCGTCGTGCTGTAATGTCGGTTGTGAGATCTCGTGATAGCACCTTATCCAGACCGTCCAACTGACATGGCGCCATATCCCCATCTTTGGGTCTGGTCGTTTTTCATCATAACCGACAAGAAAATAAATGAATTTAAATGAATTTTCGTCTGTTTCGTTTATTTTCTACTCGCAGTGAGCGAATAGTACCATTGCCTCCCATTCAATGGCCGTCGCCCACATTGCGCTTGTGCCCGGGCAGTGAAGGGTCCACACAACTTTGCCAACCGTAACGAACCACCTTCACTCTCATTCCTCAATTAAATCAATAAGTGAGCATTTGTGCACAGCAGAAATATCAAACCATAAGTCTCTGAAATTATTTTCTGTGATTGTCCACTTTACCGTTGTTGATCATTCGTTACCCTGATGGTATTTAAAGAGGTTTACTTGGATAGCTATCGGCAGTAATGGCGGATGGTGGAACAAGTTTTCGGCGCAGAGAAAAAAGTACAAATGGCAATAGACATCCACAAGCAATCAAATCTTAGAAAGATATGAAGAGAATCTGTTATGGCTACTAATTGAATGAGTGAGAGCGGTATTATCGCACTGAGAAAGTTGTTTGACCCTCTAACATCCCAGTTCTATCAAGGGCCAGGCGTATCATACTCTCCTGCAATAAGCCATGTTAGCCAAAAGGGAGCAACGAACTAGAAGCATAAGTCGCTAATTTTCTGCCGAGCAAAACTCACGCCAGTATGAAAGAATCCATTACAGCGAGTAAGAGTAAGGCGCGACTGATGCAGTTGGTGTCGGAATAATGCCACACTCACCGCCTAAGCCTAGATACGGCAGAATCTAGCTAATAAGAGGGCAGAGATCTCTCTAGCTCTTAACGCTATATTACTACTTTTATAGCTATATCTATAACTTAAATATATAATACTGTTTTACTTATATTTTATAACTTTTTATACTAACTAATTAAAAAGTATTAACGTAGTTAATAAGCGAGTGTCTCAGATAAGCGAGTGTCTCATGAAACTGCATATACAACATAACAGTAAGAAAACCACAGCATCAACACAATTCAAATAATTAAAACTACTCAGAAAGCTCTTCATTAGACGTTTCTTCAACAAATTGACATATTCGCGCATTATGAATAGTGTTCCCATAGACGCTATATCGCTATTAGCCCGTCTCAGTCCTTAGCTGATAACTACTATTCTAATGCATTTCCTCCTCAATCTAAGTTATTACCTCCCTCTGTGATTAGATATCCTCTGCCTCAGCTATAGTGAGACTCCCTCCTTATCTGAGATGAGTTTTCTTAGCTCTCCGCTGTTAGCTAAGTAGGTTATTTTCCTCCTAAAGCATTCTGTTCTCTAATCGTAATAACGTAATTTGATATATAACCCCTACTGTTGCTTTCTCAAATTAGTTAATAGCGTTATAAATAGGTGTTAGTGAGCTATTCTGATGACGTGAGATCTAATCCTTAATAAGTGTTAATTAAGAAGTTGCCTCTATTAGGTTGTTTAGCGTCTGAGAAGTCTAAGCAGGGGGTGTTATTAGGAGGGATCCTGGAGGTGTTAGTGTGTGTAGCTTCACATTAAGCTTCAAAAGTACACTTTCCGCACTTAGAGGGATAAGCCCAGCCCCTCTGAAACCTCCCTAGATATTTTTAAATGTAAGGGCTTACGTAAAGGCGTTACAAAATATAGGGAAGAAGTCTTCCTTCATGATATAGGTATTACCCCAGCATATCTTATCCTCAATTTATTAACTATACGCCTTCTTTAAAGGCCTAAAACACCTAAAATCTAAGGGCTAAAGTAAAAAAGAGGAATAGGCTAGCATATAGAGGGTAATAATATTATTTTCCTTGCAATATATCTCAAAGTCAGCAGCATAGTGACTTTTATACCTATTAACAATAAGGAGGTAATAACTACTACTTACACGCAGCTTTATATGCCGATCAAAGTGTTAGAGCTAATTCAGGCCTCTTTCATTTGTTATCCATCTGTTTTCAGACGTTATAGTAACCTAGTCGCGCGGGAGACCTGTTTCTATATACCAGGTAGAGAGGTAATATTACCCTGCAATAATAATATACAGCAGAACGCTATAGCCTAACAAACTGATAGCCTGAATAACTATAACCTATTTATAATTACTAGGCTGCATCATTTTCATATTTAAACGCCTTTCAGCGCTTATTATAACTATTCCAGATGTAATCTAGCCTATTATAAACCTAATCTTATTAAAGTTATAGATATCAGAGTCTATAATACTATATTTCGCAATTATATTCGCTATAAGATGAAACCACACGTTTATCACATCTAGATCTTCGCATTAGGCCCTCTTATAGTTATATTTAGGAAAAAAGCGCACCTAGAGCTGTAGTTATCGCTTAACGAAGTTTAAAGCCCAGCGCTTCCCAACCAGTGGCGCGTCACAGTCGGCAAGCAGTCGATTAGCCATATCTTCCACACCACTAATCCAGGGAGGAAACGATCAGGAATCCAGATCCAGAATATACTCAACTAGCTTCTCTTCTTCAAGCGTAGTCAATTTCCGCAAGTTAGGCATAACGTCACATCGTGATAGTTTTCCCTTTAATCAGCAACTTAGTGTTTGATAATTAACTAAGTAGATCTTTCCTGCGGCTTGCGCACTGAGTTTAGGGTCTTTTCTAATAGCCTGAAGAGCAAGCTGTATAGTGGGTTCTTTATTAGGACGTGTCATTTTGTGTTGTGGTTGAGGTAAGGTGAAATATGTTGAGGTGTTGTAGGTAAGATTTCGTGAGACACT